>SKCR01023737.1:0-153296 GCA_019454045.1 Zanthoxylum bungeanum | reverse complement strand
CATGACTTAGAAACTAAGTCACTAACCATCCATTAATTTTTCAAGAAAATCGGAACAACAGTTCCCGATGGTTTTAGACCAATCTAAAAATATCCTAGTCTAATAGTATCTAGAACCTATTCTAGAATAACTGTAACCAAGAGTCAAGTCAGATAACATATCAAAATATGTGTGTAGTAAATAAAAGTTCAATTCTATAAAAATAATAGAATAAGGAACAAACAAACAACAATTTCCATAATAATACACAATGTCTAAGTTATGTAATTTTTTAAACTTAATAGTGTCTCCCACTATTTTACGTAATACCGTTATCCCCAACGGAAAAAAAATGAGAATTCAATAAATAAATCGAATTCCATAATGGGAAGTGGACCCCATGAATATATTTCGACTCACAGCAGAGGCACGGTCTCGCCTACGTATATTCATCAGGTAGACAACTCATTTATCAATCACTCAATAGTGACTCCTGGGTTCCGGTCCTGGTCGTTTCTCATTGGGACAGCTAGGGCACGTTCACAAGGAGGCGTACCAAGGTTAAACTCGCCAATGATAAACTCAAGCTACTTGCGTAACTCTGACAGCTAGGGCACGTTCAGGATTCCGCTTTTGCTTGAATTTATCTAGTATCTGATATACATCCGGCATAAATAAATATCTATCGGCTACACCCTCACAGTAGAGGCACGGTCTCGGATGTAGTCACGGAAAAATATTCATAAACCGTATTGACAAGACGGACCAAGAAACAAGTATTCCAAATACTAGTTACTTTAAAACCTTATTAAGCGGAGATATTCCATAAAGTGTCATGCACTTTAAATTTAATCCAATTAAATTAAAGCATGCATGTATTAAGCAAAGACAAGAATAAAAATTAGATTTAAAGGGCCAATCATATCAAGGGGCCAAGAATAAGACTCGCTCTGATATCATTTTGTTGGAGTTTCATGGTGGGAATCCAGTAACGCAGCGGAAACGCGGAAAATCAAAATTTTCTGATTTCAAAATTTTTCTTGGATCAATTAAATAAACTTGTTTATTTAATTACCCAATTATCAAATTCTGAAAAATTACACAAAAAATCAAATTTCTTAGTAATTACCGAATTGCCCCACAACTTTGCAAATTGATCATTTTAGTCCTAAAATTGTAAAATACAATTTTGAATGATTCTAAATCATTCCTAAAATAATTTCCAACATGTCAAAATATAAATTGCAACACAAAACCACAATTTCTTACAAATTATCGTGGGGTCCCCAAAGTTTGCATTTTGTTCATTTTAGTCCTCAAATTGTCAAATATAATTTTAGGTGATTCCAAATCAGTTCTAAAATGATTTCCAACATGTACAATACATGAGAATATAAATTTCAACACAAATCCCACAAAAAACCAAAATTACCGAGAAGGCCCTTAAGGTTTCCAACTTGTGCATTTTAGTCCAATCTTGTTCAAAACAAATCAAGATGAAATCCAATCATCAAACTTGATACACATCATATATACATCATTACACAACACATATATGAAAAGCCCCAAATTAGGAAAATGGATAAATCCTAATTTTTCAAATTCATCAAATTGAACAAATTAAACCAAATTAAACAAATCCAATGTTTCAATCAAGTCTCTACCACACCAAACAAGTCTCACCACTTTGAAATAATTCTAGAACAATTCTAGGTCATCAATGAGTGACCCAACAACTCTAGAATGGCAACTAGATAATCAAATGACCAAAAGAATGCTTAATAACAACTTATAAGCTTTCTTTAACTATCATACATGCAAACACCCATGTTCAAAACTTCCAACACTCAAAAACATAAATAAGAAAGAGTAGAAAAACTTAAGAACAAGCTATGTTATAGCCTAGAACAAAAGGAATAAATTGTCCTCTAATAGCAAAGTGGAAATACTTACTAAATCCAAGCTTTTCCTTAAAAGTTCTTCAAGGTTCTTCACTTTTTCTCTCAAACTTTTCATGTTTATTTTGGAGGCTTAGAACTAGGTTAAACTTATGAAAAATATAACACTTTATATATGGTAAAGGGTGTGGCCGAAATTCAAGGAAAATAAAGGAAAAATATATTTTCATTTTTCAAACAATTTAAAAACAATATCTTAGGAAGTCAAAACCATTTTGGAAACCTTTTCCTTTAATGTAAAGTCAAACATTTAGACTAATAATCATTTCCTAAATAAATATCATCATAGATATTTCATATTTTAATTACTTTAATTATTTAACAATTAAATAATTAATTAAATAATTAATTAATTAATTAAATATAAATATATGTATTATATTTACTTTAAATATCACAAATACATATATTAATGATATATGTCAAATATATTTATTTGAAAATTTATTCATGTGTATTTAATAATATCATATATTAAATACAAATACATATTAATTATGAAATGACGGTTCGGCCAATTTACATGTATTTTTCGTTTAACAGTTAAACGATTTATAAATAATCATCATTATTTATAATAGTCGCCCTAGTGCTCTACGAGTATATTTCATTAGTGAGACTCTCTAGATTCAGGTATATCCGTCACAAAATCCAATTTCGTGTTAATAATTTACCCACCCATAAATTATGACGACCACAGATAAACTAGCTGAATCATACAGGTCGATGTCATTGCATACGTATAATCCTTCCGTCACACGTATCCGGATAATCCCACAAATATATATATGTAAACATCAAATCTCTATAGGTATTATCTCGTCGACGATTCTATTAGCAATCTATAAATAACATTCGGAACTCACTTCCGAAGTATACTATGTCCATAGATTTAACTGATTGCTAATCACATATGGACTACCTATGCTCTGTACACAGAACTGACGGATCCTATCTTTGACATACATAGGATATCCTGAGGATCGGTCCACACCCAACGAACAGGCGGAGGTCTGATCTAAATAGATCGGTGACGTGACTGACATCTAAGTATGGATGATGTCTCATACATCCACAGTGGTGTCTCAAGTCGAATGACCACTATACTACTCAACCTGAGAATATTTTTATTGACGTTGGTGTACCATCAATTAAGAATCTTCGGTGAGTCCTTCAGTGTTTATCCACTATAAACATCTACACGTCTATATAAGTCTCCCCAGACTCATGGTTCATTGGGATAAACCATCGGACTAAGTCTCAATATACGACATGTACTGGTCTCAATGGATTTGACTAATCGACCCGTGTTAGTAAATCTTGACCAGGAACTGTATTTGATAATATACATTTAGCAGTAACACTTCCCAATGTCATTTAGCTTCTTTTTTAGGATCTCAAAAGCTTCATGGCATTCTTTGGTGAAGTTGAAAGGCACATCCTTCTCCAGAAGATTGCACAGTAGTTTAGTAATCTTGGAAAAGTCTTTGATAAATCTCTTGTAAAAACCTGCATGTCCGAGAAAACTCCGAATCCCTTTGACTGATGTTGGTGGAGGTAATTTTTCAATTATTTCAATCTTTTCTTTGTCTACCTCGATTTCCTTATGTGAGATCCGATGTCCTAGAATAATGTCTTCATGCACCATGAAGTGGCATTTCTCCCAGTTGAGTACCAGGTTGGTATCTTCGCACCTTTGTAACACATGTTCCAGATTTTGCAAGTAGTGGTCAAAAGAGTCTCCAAACACAGAGAAATCATCCATAAAAACCTTCATATTCTGTTCCAGCATATCTGAGAAAATGGCCATCATGCAACGCTGAAATGTGGAAGGGGCATTACATAATCCAAATGGCATCATGCGGAAAGCAAAAGTACCATATGGACATGTAAATATGTTTTTCTCCTGATCTTCTGGTGCGATGGTAATCTGATTGTACCCCGAATATCCGTTCAGAAATCAATAGAACTCATGTCCCGCCAGTCTTTCTAGCATCTAATCAATGAATTACAGCGGAAAATGGTATTTCCTTGTTGCTTTGTTCAGTTTCCGGAAGTCCATGCATACTCTCCATCCAATCACCGTTCTTGTTGGAATCAGCTCGTTCTTTTCATTTGTGACTACAGTTATTCCTCCTTTCTTCGGTACACACTGCATAGGATTTACCCAAGTGCTGTCTGAGATGGGATAAATGATGACAACATCCAACCATTTGATGATTTCTTTCTTCACGACTTCTTTCATGATTGGATTGAGTCTCCGTTGATGCTCCACTGTGGGTTTGTACTCATCATTCATCAGAATTTTGTGCATGAAAAATGATGGACTAATGCCTCGAATGTCTGCTATAGTCCAGCCAATGACTCTTTTGTGTTCTCGTAACACTCTCAGCAAGTTTTCATCATGCTCCAATGTTAGTGAAGAAGAAATAATAACAGGTAATTCAGAAGAGTTTCCAAGAAATGCATACCTGAAATGGATCGGTAGTAACTTCAGCTCCAGCTGTGGTGGTTCTTCAATTGAATGCTTGATTCAATCTTTCTTCGGGAGTTCCAGACTTTCAACTGGTGGTGTTGATTTGAACCGAAATGGTTTGTCAAGATAGTTGATACATTACTGTTAGTAATGTTAGTGATGCAAGTTTTAAGTTTGTCCGTTGGAAGTGGTACTGCATCAGTATCCTGGATGATACTATCAATAACATCAACTCTGAAACATTCTTCCTCTTTTTCATCACTCAGGAATTTCATGGCTTTGAAAACATTAAAGGTAACTTTTTGGTCCTGAACTTTCATGGTTAGTTCTCCTTTTTGCACATCAATCACAGTTCTACCTGTAGCTAAGAATGGTCTTCCAAGGATGATAGGTACATATTTGTCTTCTTTCATGTCAATGATAATGAAATATGTTGGGAGAATAAGTTTGTCGACTTTGACCAGCACATCTTCAACCACTCCTCTCGGAAATATGAGTGTTCAATCAGCAAGTTGCAGCGAGACTGAGGTGGGCATTGCTTCTCCAATTTGCAGTTTCCTGTAAATAGAAAAAGTATCAAATTAACACTTGCACCTAAATCACATAAAACCTTACCGATGTAGTGTTCTCCAATGGTGCACGGGACAGTAAAAATGCCAGGATCTTTCATCTTCGGGGGAAGTTTCCTCTGAATGATGGCGCTGCATTCTTCCGTTAATGTTACTGTCTCGTAATCTCTCAATCTCCATTTTCGTGAAAGAAAGTCTTTCATGAATTTGACGTAGCTGGGCATTTCTTCCAAGGCTTTTGCGAATGGAATGTTGATATGCAGCTTTTTGAAAACCTCCAAGAAACGAGCAAACCGTTTGTCCAGTTTGTTTTTCTGAAGACGCTGAGGAAAAGGTGGAGGTGGAGTGATTTGATCTTTTTCCTTTGCTTCTTTTTCCTTCATCTGTGTGACTGCATCTTTTGAAATTTCTTCAATAGTTGCCTTGATTCCAACATCTTTGTTGATTTCAGTACCACTTTTCAAAGTAATAGCTTGACATTGCTCATTCTCTCGGTTCATTGGATTTGGTTCTGTGTTGCTGGGAAGATTTCCTGGCGGTCTGTAACTCTGAGCATTGGCCAATTGTCCAATTTGATTTTCCAATGCTTTGATGGAAGTAGATTGGCTTTGAAAAATAACATCATATGCTGCTTGTTGCTTTTTGAACATTTCTGCAATCCATTCTTTCATTTCTGGTTCTTTTTCAAACTTCTGGCCTTTGTTCTGTTGCTGTTGGAATCCGGGTGGTGAATAGTTCTTTTGCCCTGAATTGTTGCTCTATGAGAAATTGGGATGATTCCTCCATCCTGGGTTGTAGGTGTTGGAATATGGATTGTTCCCCTGTCTGTTGAAATTATTGACATAATTCACCGTCTCTTCAAGTTGCTTTGGTTCTGGTGCTCCTCCATATGATGAACTTGCGGATCCAGTGCTGACAGTCTCCATGAATTTATATATCTGATCTAGCTTGGAATTGACTGTTGTGTTGGCTCCAACTTCATAAATTCCAGTAATTCGTTGGATCATGCTCTTTCTGTTGGCCACAAGGAATTACTGTTAGCCATTTTTTCGATTAGGTCCCAGACTTGATCTTCTCCTTTTGCCATCAAAGCTCCTCCAGCAGTAGCATCAATTGTGGTTCTCATCAGTCCAGAAAGTCCATTATAGAAGGTTTGGACTTGAAGCCATTTTGGAATCTCATGGTGAGGACATTCTCGGAGCAAATCTTTGTACCTTTCCCATGTTTCGTAGAGAGTTTTCGAGTTATGTTGTACAAAGGATGTGATGTCATTCCTCAATTTTGATGTTCTGGCTGGTAGAAAATACTTTGCAAGGAATTTGGTGGCTAGAATGTTCCAAGTTGTAATGGAACCAGCTGGTAGTGAATGTAGCCAAGCTTTTGCTCTGTCTTTCAAGGAATATGGAAAAAACCTGCAGTCTCATTACTTTTTCAGCTCCTCGGTTGTAATTGAAAGTGCCGCAAACTTCCAGAAAGTTGCTGATGTGGGTATTAGGATATTCAGTTTCATTCCCACCAAACTGCACTGACTGCTGAATCATATGAATGCATGTTTTGATGTCACACGCATTTGCTGGTAAAGAAGGAAGTACAAGACAGGAAATGAAGCCGTCGACCACCAGAATGGTTCTGTCTCGAATGGGTATTGGTGGTGCAACTTCCAAAGGTTCAGGTTCCATGTTGACTAAAACTTATTGGCCTTCTCGCCTTTCCCTTCTCAACTGTATGATGGTTCTTTCATTTTCTGGGTCAAGCGGTCGGAGTTCAAAGCTTCTGGTTCGTCTCATGTAGTTTATGAAAACCCGAAACACAAGAAAACAGAAATAATAAGCAAATAGAAAATTAGATACAAGTAAATGTATCTAACCTCAAAACCAATAGTGAAAGATAAATAATTCTCCGGCAACGGCGCCAAAAACTTGACCGGTGCGAAATCACACGCGTATAACGCAAGCGCACGTATCGTTCAAGTAGTATAAAAAGTATTGATCTCACGAGGACTTAAAACCTAGGCTATTAATTTTTATGAGGCCAAATGATTACTAGTATCTAACAGATTGATTGATTGACTGGGTGATGACTTTAAACTTAAAAACAAGTAAATAAAATTGTGAAGAAGTAGGTTGAGGAAAATTTGAATTTATAAAACTATCCAGGAATGTGATTTCTTCCAATATCTTTTTAAAGATGAAGTGATTAATTCATATTTGTGTAATATATCGGTTTACTAACCTGGAACACAAAATTATGCAAAAGCCTATGTCGATGGTCAGATGCAAATACCCAGTATAATCCAATTGAACCATATGTCTATGTCAACCAAATTACCTGGATTTATTAAGATTAAGTTCCAATTATGGTTACCCCCGCCCGACAGGTATATGTCTATCCTGTAAGGAAATCTATTAAAGAGTTATATATCCTCAAGGAAGATTGTGGGCTATTAAGTCTATGGCTAAAACCTAAAATTCATTTGTCGAGTTTATTTTAAATTTACCAGATCAATCTTATTAATGGCCAGTTAACAAGAAGCATTAAGCTTAAGACTTAATAAGTAAACATTTATATTACCAAAACTATAAAATAACCCCTTATAAACCAGTGATATTGGAATTCATCACAACCCCAGATAACTAACTTAATTACGACACATAACTAGGGCTAGTAAAAACTTAAATAAAATAAAAGACATAAAGTAAAATGCTGAAAAAGTAAATAAAGAAAATTACAATAAAAGAAAATGCTATGGCTAGAGGATCTACTTTTATCACTACTATTTTAGATATCTCCCTTAATATAATATATTAACTTGTGTGATATTACCAACTAGCCATATAGGCGGTAACCTGATTAAGTCAAATTAAGTTCGACCGACCATAAAGGCGGTATCATTATTTGTCCATAAACCAGCCATATAGGCGGTAATTACCAACCGACCAACCAGGCGGTATCCATGCTTAGTCAGGTTAAAACCAGTTTATAATTGATTACCAACCGACCAATATAGCGGTATCCTTGTTAAGTCAATTTTTAAATAGTGAATATATTATAATTAAGGGAGATTAATCTAAATAGCATTAATAAAAATTTGACCTTTCACCCTAGCAGGGGGAAGTTACCTCCTCATAGCTGAATAGTAAAAACTGAAAAAGTAAAGAAAGTAAATTACTATTACATAAAGTAAATAAAATTAATTACAAAACTGAAATTTAAAGAAAACTAGATACAAACTCTTTATTTACATCAGAGAATTCAGAGAGGAAGGTACATCTGAAACTGAAATTTCGAGCTGAATTTATAGGGGTCGATAAGCCTCACGCGTCACGATGCGTGAATTGCTTTTGCGTTGCGACGTTGCCACGTGTCTATCGCTGATTGGCTGCTTCGGATTCTTATCTGCTGACGTGGTATTTTGGATGATTAACTCAATAATTACGCTAACGTGGCGATGACGTGGCGATGTGGATTGCCGGCACCATAGGATTGCGACACATGGCACGCAATGATTGGGTGATGATGACGTGGCTGACACGTGGCACATTAGCTTGGCATGTTGTTGATGTGGACGCATACATGGATGACACATTGGCGACACGTGGCGATGGCGATTGTCGGCACAATAGGATGATGACATGTGGCACGGTGCACGTTAGCAGATCTCCTCTGATGTTGACACGTGGCACGACGCACGTTAGCATCCGGCACATGTTAGCAGACTCCTCAGATTTTGACACGTGGCACGACGTATTTTAGCATGAAGCGGCGTAAGTTAGCACAGGCCGGCGCACGTTAGGCGTCGCGACGCATAGAGCGCGGCGCGACGCGCCAAATGATATTTTTGCCCTTTGTTATCCTTTTTACTGTTTTGGCCCCAAATCACCTCCAGTATGTCCTGAAACTTTATTTATCTACAAAATAACACAAAACACATCAAAATATTCACAAAACTCAAGAAATTATACGAAATATTAGGTCAAATGAGTGGGAAATAGTGATTCATTTACCACTCATCAATAGGTCCACCGGTATGGTGACCGATATGAAACCGGTATGGTCTGTGCTGGTTCCAGTGAGCATGCAAAACAGAGCATCTCGTCGGTATGGACACCGGTAAGGGATCGGTATGCTGGCCTATGTACCAAAAATGCAAATATGAAGGTTTTAAGGCATTTTGTACATGAACCTAATACATCTAAGTGAATGTGCATGTTTCCTATGAGCTTAGGCAATAGAATAATCAATCACATTACAATTAGAGCCCTAAGCTAAGACTCCACATAAATTCTTCAATGTGTGCAAGTTTTCACATTCTTCGCTCTTCACTACTGTTGTGTTTCGACATCTTTTTGTATTGTCTCATTTTTGCGCATCGAAGACTTCACTCTCGTTGTATCATCAAAATCCATTATCCGATTATGTCGCTAACAATGGCGACTAATAGAAATTAAACACCCTTTTCTTTAAGTAATTTGGCATGTATTGCATTTTACTTGGATGCCATAAAAAACAATTTATTAATGGAAAAATGCCATCTTTAGTTAGTAAGTTATGTAGGGTAACAAGATTGGCAGAGAAATTACACAATAAAAGCTTTAACTATACTTGGAGTTTCAACGTCATACTGTATTATCATCTCAGGTAACTGCTAATTAGTTTATATTATATATGATATGGCAACAAGACTAGCAAAGTAATGCTTTTGATATATGATATTTATAAAATAATGTATAATGTCACATTGTTACAAATTATTGTCACAGCTCATTATTTGAATTACTCCATCAAAATATTTTATCCCCATTGAATTATGTAACCTATTGATATTTTATTTTATCAAGATGAATACCATTGAATATTTCACCTATCCCGATTTAATTTGCATAAAAAGATTATGCTAATCAAAATCAAAACATTGAATATTCACCTAAGACTGGACCATTTATTCAAAATTTTGTTGCGGACTATAAAATCAATATCAAAATTCAGCTACGTACCAACTTTGGTTAAATCAAACATTGTATGCCAAAAGTAATTAAACACATCAAATAAATTACAAAAATATTATTTTGTCTGAGGGTTTGATCAAATTAGTGTTCCAACAGATATCCTCAAAACAGTATCATTTTGTATTTCATATTTCTGATACTACCTCGGGCAAACCCCACGGCCAAAGTAGCATCTCTCTAGGAATGGCAACAAGTTGGGCAGGGCTCGAGCAGAAAATAAAAAATATATATATATTAATAATTTTAATGTTTTTAATTTTTTTATACCGGACCTTAAAAATTTAATTATAAATATATGTATTTAAAAATAAAAATTAATTTAAAAAATTAAAAAAAATATTAACAAAAAGGGGTATGGGCCGAGCTCAAGCTTTTTTGTTTAAGCCCGATCTCTAAAAATTTTCTTTCGAGTCAAGCTAAAGTCTGCCGGATCAAGCCGAACTCAACTTTTCTACCACTCTCTATATCTCAACTCGAGCTGAACCGGGCCAAACTCGGACTTTTCCGAAATCTCTACATCTCTCAATATTGAGACCAAATGGGTCGTTCGTCATGTCCCACACAGAGAGATTAGACCGCAATTCATGATATGTGGCGTACGCTAAAATGGCTTGGCACTCGATAGTCCAACAATCTAGAAGCCTATGGACTATGACTTCGTTATGAAAATATTGGGTCCCATTGCACTATATTTATGTGAAGTGTGTAATTTTCAATTGCTGAAGTAAATAGAAAGTGTGTCACGTTTTAGACAAACGATTTATGATCTCTTATAATATGATATATATATATATATATATATATATATATGTTTTTTTTTTTTTTTGAATCGTTGAAAACACCGTCGTCAAACCACCTCTTCCGGACTTAAGTGGAGTAAGTAAAACCTGCGGTTGTCCCAAGCTCTTACAGAAACATGGTCTATGGATTCGAACTCAATATCTCAATGTGAGATCCTAATCACTACACCACCAAGTCACGCCTCTTGGGATATATATATATATATATATATATATGCAAGACAAATAAATAGAAATTGCACCACGTTTTAGACAAACAATTTATGATCACTAATAATATGATATGGTATATATATATATATGCAAGACAAGGCAAATTCTTTAATCCCTCTTGTATGTATAGAAAGATTTTATAAGTCAAATTACTTGCACATTGGTTTTATACCAAATAGAGATACATT
Source organism: Zanthoxylum bungeanum (assembly GCA_019454045.1). Taxonomy (NCBI): domain Eukaryota; kingdom Viridiplantae; phylum Streptophyta; class Magnoliopsida; order Sapindales; family Rutaceae; genus Zanthoxylum; species Zanthoxylum bungeanum. The sequence goes on along the minus strand of SKCR01023737.1, from coordinate 142,107 downwards.
GTACAATAATATCAATCCAATATAGTTCATGAAATTTCTAAATTTAGTATATTATATAATTTTTGTACTATTTTATAATCAATTATCAACTAAATATGTGAATTGCATATAATTAGATTGCTTAATTTATCATTTTACTGTTATATGGTAGTTATGAAAGTGTTTGAGACATCAAGTTTGTCCATTTGATATATTTTTTTTACAATAATATCTACCAAATTAAGATTATTCAAAGGTGTATTTCCAACATACATATTGAAAGTCAGGGATGATCTTGAGTTTTGGATACCTTAAGAGAGTTTGTAAAATAAATCTCCTATAATGTATGATAAAATAAAAATAGAAATTATATTATATTATATATTTAAAAATTAAATTCTCGTTTAATTTAAAATTAATTTTATAATCCCAACCAATCACCTCTTGTCATTTTAATTATAATTTTTAACTATTTATTCAAAAATTAATCTAATTCCTACCCATATTCATGTTTAAAAATGACACATGCACAAATTTATCTTACTTGAGAAACCCAATCCTACCCATATTCATTTATGAATCATGAGATAAATTCTAATTATCTTTAAACTCAAATCAACTAATTCCTCGAAACAAATCAAACACACACTCTCTCTTTCTCCGTCAGTTTCTCAACAGAGTCTTAGGATCATTGCACTTCTCGTTTCTTTAAACTCTCTCTCGTTCATATCTTAAAAAAGAATGGCCTCGACGACAGAGACAGTGAGTGTAGCAAAGCCAAAGCCACCACCTGCTAGAAGAACAAAACTAGTTTGCTTCTCATACGCAGCTTACGCCAAGAATCTCATGCACCATTTAAAATCTCTCAATATCCCAATCCTCCCCGGCCTAAACGACGCCGAATTCACCCACATCGAATCCACCTTCAACCTCACATTCCCTCCTGACCTCCGCTCCATCCTCCGTGAAGGCCTCCCCGTGGGCCCCGCCTTCCCCAACTGGCGTTCCTCCTCCCCTCAACACCTCCACGTCATCCTCAACCTCCCCATCTTGTCCCTCTCAAAGAACGTTTCCCTCAACCACTTTTGGTCCGCTTCTTGGGGACAGAAGCGTCATTACGGCAACGACGCGTTGGCTTCCATCAAGAAGCTTATAGAAAGAGCCCCTGCTCTCGTTCCCATTTACAGAAACTGTTATGTTCCCTCCACGCCGAATATGGCGGGAAATCCCGTGTTTTATATTGATGCTGAGGAGGTTAGGGTTTTGAGCTTTGATCTCGCGGGTTTTTTTGGTGGGGCCGCTGTTTTTGAGTCAATGGCTCTTGATATGCCCGCTTGGGCGGCGAAAGAGCCCCGGAAGATTGAGTTTTGGACTGACGCGGCTGAGAGAGGGAGGAGAACGGTGGCGCGTGGTGACATGCGCGGGTGGTGGAGTGGCTGTTTGGATGACGTGTTTTGGAGATTGAGAGACGGAGGATGGAGCGAAGAAGAGGTTAGAGAGATGATGATGATGATGGACGGCTGTGATTATCCTAGTGGGGTCCAACTTATTGAGGGTGTTGGATGTCACGTGAGGTTTTTGGCTCTTGTGTTATTACGTGCGGGATGGAGCAAGGAAGATGTTATGTACTCGCTTAATTTACAAGATCATGAGATTTTCAACGGTGTCGATTCAATAGAAAAGGAACTGTAACGCTTCTATATCCAAGAAAATGTTCTAAAGAGTGGAGACGATCCTGATCATCATTCATCAAAAGAGCAGCATTAAGCAATTAAGGCACATGCATGCTCTTGAAGTATTAAAGGTAGGTCGTTTACTTTGATTTATTCTAAAATTATAGATAATTCTTTTTATGTGAATAAATGATAATAATAAATTTGTAGACCTAATTGCATTATTAATTCTTGGTCATACTCATTCTATATTTATTCATTTGTTGGTGCTAAATACCTAAAACTGGTTGAAATTTTAAATAGGGGACCATATGGATGATAAGTAAACGATCCTTATAGACGGCAAAATTGTGTTGGAAAATGGTAGAGTTAGGTCGTGTGAGTAAATAATATTTTAAAGTTATTTTATTTATTTATTTAGAATTGTTATATATATGATTCTATATAATAATATAGAGATTGTGTTCAGATTGTTTTCTTAAAAGATTAAAAGAATCCAATATATCTCGAGTTTGATTCAAAAAAACTTGATATATTTGACTTGAGTTTTATTATTCGAATAATGCTATAAAAATTGTTTAAATACGACCGAATATTCCGTCGGCAATTAATGAAAAAATGTTGATAAATGAATTTATCGACAAAAATATTCCGTTAGTAACACTTCTACCTGCAGAAATAATTTTCATCGGTAGTTACTAATAGAAATTCCATCATCAAATTATGGCAATTTTACTCAGTGATGTAACGATCCATTACTGATTACTTACCAACAAAATTCATGTCGGCAGTTTAGTCAATATTCTATTTATTATATTTAATAACTACTTCGACCACTATAAGAAACTATTGGATTATCGATCAAAAATATTCTATCGGTAAAAATCGTTAAATATCGACTAAATACTGACCGTTTCAATATTAAAAATTTTTCTGACCCATTATCGACTGTTTTCCGTCTGATATATTACCGGACTAATCCGTCGATATTCTGTCAGAAAAATACGCGTCAAGTGGCGCTAAGTTTTTATTGATGTCTTACCGATCGTATTTTCAGTCTGTAAACAAATTCATTTTACCGACCGACTATATAGGTTGATATTATGTCAAATTTACAGATCGATGACATATCAATCAGTAAAAGTCGGTAATTACCGATCGATAACAAGTCGTTCGATAATATTAGGCGCCTAACAACAATTTAGCGCCAAAATCTGGCGCCAAAACGAACGTTTTACCAACCGACATATAAATTCGGTCAGTATTTACAGACTTAAAATATTTTGTCGGTAAAAACAGTTAAATATCGACCAAATACCGATCGTTTAAAGATTAATAATTTTTCTAACCCATTACTTACCGTTTTCCGACCGATATTTTACCGACAGACTAATTTGTTGGTATTCCATCGGAAAAATACTCGCCAAATGGCGCCAAGCTTTTATTAATGTCTTACGGACCGTATTTTCAGTCAATAAACAAATTCATTTTACAGACCGACTAAATAGGTCGATATTATGTCCAATTTACCGACCGGTAAAAGTCGGTAATTACCAATCGATAACAAGTCGATCGATAATATTAGGCGCTTAATAATAATTGGGTGTCAAAATGAACTTTTTACCGACCGACATACATATTCGGTTGGTAATATATCGACCGAAAAATTCGATCGGTAAATTTTCAGAATATAAAAACAAATTTTCCTCTTCCTATGTCTCATTGCTCACTATTTGCTCCATTTCCAGATTTCTGCTCACTTCTGCTTCAGTCTTGTTAAGTTTTTTTTTTCTTGGTACCATATTAATTAACAAATATATATTATGTTTGTGTCAAATTAATTATGAACTTTTATATTTAGGGATTTTATTTGGGTGTGGTTGTATTTAGTTAAGAAAATCAATTTAATTAGAAACTTGTATTATGAGTGTGTTGGTGATTATTTTAAAGCATATATTATAATTTGATATGTTTATTTCTATAACAATGTGAATTGGAAATTTTCTTCCATTTTAATTATAATGTAACATAAATGAATTCAAATAGAGGGTGGATGTATGTGGGGATTAATAATGATGACACACTTAACATGAATTTTGTGAACGAGATACTAGAATTTGTTGAATATGCTAGTAGTCAGTCGGAATATATGCAAGGCAGTAAGATAAGATGTTCTTGCAAAGTGTGTACTTTTCGGAAGTTTAGAGAAATTGAGAAAGTTAAGTTACATATGGTGAAAAGGGGTTTTGTTTTTAATTATTAGTGACAATAATTTATTTTAGATAAAAAAAAAATTAATTTTTTTTATTATTTAATTGTTATAAATATATATATTAATATAAAAAATATTCAATTGTCATATGTGAAAAAATATTCATGATATATATAACAATAAAAGTTTAAATGTCAATATAACAAATTACATAAAAAGAAAAAAAAAATAGATAAATTTGTTCAAATCTCTAACCATTAGTGTATGTATATCAATACGTGCAAAATGCTCAACATCATAAATTTTATGTCCAACCTCCCATCACAACACAAATACAAGAAATATACAACAATTAATTTTACATGAACTCGTATTATTTTCAATTTTAAATTTGCAAATTCAGCAAACTTAATCCTAAGATTAATAAAATTTTCTACCTAACCTAACCTAAGAAATTTCCAACAATTAATTTTGAATTTTGAATTAATTTTAACTCTAACCTAACCTAAAATTTACACAAACTTAACAATAACCCCAAAATTTACATTAACCTAATATAACACTTTAACGCTAACACTAAAAATTAATAATTAATAATCTTCCCTAAACTAATCCTAACACAAAATAATTCAAACTAACACTAACTATAGAGGATTAAACTCTAAATTAACTCAAAATCACAAAAAAAAAAAAAATCAACAAAAATCAACAAAAAAAAACTGAAATTTACCAAATTTCGGTAATGATAGGCAGCTTCGTGCGAGCTCCGGCAATGCAATTCCAATGGTGGCTGATCGTGAGTCATTAGTGCAGAGAGGCAGAGAGAGAGAGAGAGAGAGAGTGAGGGAGCAGGAAAGAGATGGGGGCTAGGGCATGAAACTACTCTAATATCACGTCAAAATTTGGACATAAATTCATTGGTAAATATGACCACTAAGTTTTTAAAATCAATTTCTTAATCCAACGATAAATTTCTTCAATAATATGATAGTTTTTTTTTTTTTTTTTTTGGGTAGTATAGACCATTTATGAATTCACCCCTCTAAGTTTAATATCTTTACTGTTATATGTCTCCAAGAGACATGATTTGGTAGTATAGGGTTTAAGATTTGAATTTCAATCTTGAGTTCGAATTAATGAGATGCATTTTTTGTAAGAATATGAGACAATCAGAGTTTTACATCTTCTGCTTAAGTCTGAGTCGGATGATTTGACTGCGGAATTTCCAACGTTCCAAAAAAAAATCTTGACTATTATCCCTGATATTCATATTTTTTTTTTTATCCATGTGTCTCCTTTTGATTTTTCGAGTTTTAGATTATTTTTTTTTTCTTAATTCAACCTGCATGAAATTTTTTTTAAAAGAAACACCGACCTGTCATGCCAAAAGAACACCCCTAGTAAATATATTCCAAAAGCTGGCAAAAAATTGTCTTTGAAATATCCCTACTCTATATATATAAAGCTACAACAAGAATAATGTGGTTTTTTTACCCTTTTGGGATGACATTCTTTTTAATAATTTGCGACATAATATTGTAATCATTGATGTGATATTTTATCAAAAAATTTGATAGTAGTATTTGTACAATACCATGATACGTCTAATGCACACAAGCCCCCAAGGGGTGTGGTTGGTGGTGAAGGGTCCAGAATCTCACCTTGAGGTTCTGGGTTCGAATCCAGGGGGTGCAACTTCTTATAAGAGCCTGGGGCAGCCGGGAGTTTTACCTGCGCCGCGGCCCAGAATGGGTGGTTTGGTGGCGGGGTTTCCAACGATTTCAAAAAAAAAAAAAAAAAAAAAAGTCTAATGCACACAAAACTAGAAAAGGTGCAAAAATAAACAATAAATAACTTGAAGTTATATACATAGAAGAAGGTGCATAATTTGGAGGTGTCGGGTTTATAATCTTATTTTGAAGTCCCGAGTTTGAAATTAAGTAGTGTGTTTTTTATAAGAGTTTAGGACGGGGTTTTATCTGCTTCGCTAAAGCTTAGAAAGAACAATTTGACAATGAGATTTCCAACTATTAAAAAAAAAAAAGACCGTAGAAGAAGATAGGAAGTGGTACAAAAACACAAGATTCATTAGAGATATGGCCTCATGACATACAATAAAGGCATAATAAAGCCATCCAATTTTCGACTTATTTTAATTCAACAAAAATAAAAATATGAAACTTGCTTGCTAAATTACAAATGAGCTTCCTCCTCGTGCGAAGAAACAAAGGCCAAACAATTATAGAGGCGATGTGTCCACAATGATTTTAACAAAGAGATGTTTAGTTGTCCTTACAGATTATGTGACCCATTGTCACCAGAGAGAGAAACTAACATGTTGCGACAGACCAATCTAAAATGAGTTCATGTGGATCTAAGAAACTAAAGTACGTCAATGTCAATATGAGATGGTGTGTCCGATCAAATCTTATTTTATCAAATATCTGAGTAAATGAGTTCATGTCGATATACAAGGTTCAATAAATTTTATTATTTTTAATTTAAATTTAAAAAAATTACGATTGGTAGTCATACTAAAATTTCTTTTGTGGCAAACAGCTACACATATTGTAGGGTTTAGGGGCGTAGTTTGGTGGTGTAGAGTGTACGGGCCAAATTTGGACCCAAGGGTAAAGTTGATTTTTCGCTCCAGGCCCTACACCAGTGGTAGCCCAATCCCTCCAGATAGTACCCAGAATAAATTTGGGTCAAAGACCAGACTACATCCCCAGGCCCACGTACAAAGAGAGCCATACCCAGAAAGCCTTTGACTGATCAGTTACTTCAATCTGAAACATCCAGACTCATCAATGTCTTACATAATTCGACAGTTTCCAACATTCAATGGACGAGTAATTAAAGGTGATAAATACACACGTTTCCCAATGGAGTATATAAGAGAGGAAAGTCTACGAAAAAAGGGAGGCTGGGAGCTCAACCACATTCAACGTCTGGCTCTCCTACCCATAGCTTTGGGACATCCTCTAGCTCGCCACTCCTGCCACTTACCGCCCTCACGGCATTCAACAGAGTTCAAGGTAGCATCTAACCTTGACCTTCCATCTATTACTACCCTTGTTCATTTACTGACTTGGGCGTCGGAGTGCCCCCGGCACCCACCACACCGGTGGGCAGAACTCCCGCTCATTCTACCTCTGTTTTGCAGGATCGCTAACGCCCCTCTCAATGAAATCTCGATTGTGGACCTCGGGCGAAAACCAGCGTCCACAATTTGGCGCCCACCGTGGGGCCCTAGCGGTTCATAGCATGCAAAGATCTTTCCATCTACAATCGTTTCAAACTCTCATACTTAAGCTCTCAACAATGGGGAAAGCGAAAACCCACCATCACATGACCATCTACTCAAGAGAGCCACCATATTCATCATACGACTAAGATGAATCACAATCTCCTTTGTACGATATAAAGGCTGTGTCATCTTCTTCAAACAACATGAGAGGATTGTCATCTCCTCCAGGTGTCATGAAAAGATATATAAAAATGAGTGTAATCAATTCTAGACCCCACTCGACCATGGTCTCATGGACCTATTTCAAGATCAAGGCGATTCCTTTCAATAGAGCTATATTTGCTACCATTTACCTCGCATGATGAAGTAATGTGTCTGACATGAGGAGGATATCCCAGTCCATGGAACTCAAATGAAGTCTTGGCATGGACATCCGAGTCAACAATACCAGGTTTGTCCTGTACTTTTTAAAATCTCTCAGACGACATTAATAAAACGTGGGACTTATAATATGTATCATAGTTTGGGACTTGTTATGGCTGTCCCAGTCCATATTACACCATACAATTTGAAAATTGTTATGGGTGTCCCAGTCGACATCAATATATAGCTTGGGATTTATAATAGTTGTCATAGTAAGCATTACCATTTATGGTACGAAACTTGCAATGGTGTCCCAGTTGACACTAAAGTTTACAACCTGGAAATTGATAAAGATATCTCAGTCGACATCTACAATGTAGCGCATGACTTGTTAGGGATGCCACACTCAACATTAGTGTGGTCATGAATATATATATATATATATATATATATATATATATATATAATATATATATATATATATATATAGTTAGCCAAATTAACATGGTACGATTGTTAAGTATTTAGTGAAAATCCCACTCGACATTCTACGCACGAGGCTTGACACTTGTTTAAGTCATGTTCGACATAAGATGGAATAAAACTTAGCTTGAATGAGGTATTATTTGATACGACAAAGTCAAATTACCTAGATGATAAACTGCATTGCCAACAACTTTATACTACGTCAGATAATTGTTATCTCCCTTAAAGGGTATAAGAGGATAGTCATTTTCTCCATACTACAAGGTGGCCATCAACTCCCCACCACACTAAAAACCGACATCTTCTCCAAACAACGAAGAACGTTGCTATTCCTCTGGATGAAATGTATGATTTATCATCCCTTCTAGACGACATAGAAATAATGTCAACTCCACCAAACTACATTGATAAAATATCATCCGCTCCGTACGACGTGGAAGAATGTCATCTCGCCCAGACTACATGAGTAGAGGGATCGTATTCTTCCCTATTTGACATGAAAAGGTCAGGTGGGGAAAAGAACCTTCTTTGACCTCCATCATGTTTGGTAGATAATAGCTTCATCGACACTCCTTGGGACCAGTCTATCATGGTTCTATTAACCTTCAGCAGGTCTAGGGGATATATAAGATAAAAAAGAATGGGGCTTTAAAATTAAAAAAGGGCCAAAACTTAACCCATTCTACCAAAAGCCCAACGAGCACAAGTAAACAACCCGTTCATATGAAACTTGTAAGAGCCCATTATGAGAGACAAAAAAAATGGCCGTGCAGAGGGATTCATCACGGTTCCAAGCATTTAGGACGCAAGTTGGTATCTCCACGACCGAATTGACAAGCACACTGCAAGAAATGAATAATTCACTCGCCAAAGCACCGTGTGAATGCTAAAAGATCCATGCTCACTGCACGAAGAAGCTGTCAACAAGCTTAGCCCAAACACATAAAAATAGTTCACGGATGCAAGCCTATGCCCCATATGTTTAAAGTCTGTTAAGAGATGTTGTAGTCAATAAAGGGACATATGTAGCATGAAAATGCACAATCACTGAAGAAACTAGCCAGACCCCACACACCAAAGACACACTGACACCACATGAAGAAAGATGCTACCTAATTTCGCAGCTTGGGGTCACATGATTGTCAGCTGTCCTATGCCTCCCAACTAGCCCATTCGATCAGCATATGAGATAGAACATTACGCGCCGAAGAAAAACAAGCCACGTAGCACTTGTGTGCCTCCAATATCGTGAATGGCCTGCAGCCAACTTGTATGGTTCCAGCCGACTTGCACCCAGTTAACGTGAATGCCCTCCAGCCTACTCGTTTGTGTTTCTTATCTGAGATGGATCCAGGATAATTAGTTTCATTAGCTTCCATACTTCTACACAACTTATATTAATTTCCCTTCAGCAGTACCATCATCAAACTATCCTATTTCCAACTATAGGGGTTTGTATCATCACCATTATCTATTGTCGGCATACTAGATCAAGTAGGAACTTCACCCATCTGGACCGAACGAACGAAATTGAGAGCTCATTACTCAGCCCTTACTCCTCCAAAATCCGAGAGCTCAACAAAATAATTTGAAGTCAGTCAGAAAACCGTGAGACCACCCCAGCTAGCTGATGAGTCTCAGCCGACAACGATCCTCTACAGCATCAACGACCTAAAGGCCAATGAAAGGCCGTTAATCACACTCTGATCAAACGGTCATGATTCATCCACCAGACTTGCACGAATACCATTCGACTGTAAAATATACATGCTAAACCACATGAATTCCACTTTGAGAAAACCACGCTACACCACTTCATACAGAAAGAGACAAGCAACCAAGATAGAAGTCGAGCTGGAGTCAGCCACAGTTCCGGTACACAGACTTCGTCAAAAGGTTTTCCACCTCCATAATTTCCCTTGGAAGTTTACTGAAGAGGAGCTCATTGAGTTATATAAGCCATGTCTAGTCGTCCATTTCCCTCTCATTGAAGCCTTCAAAAACCCATATTTGAAACCATTCTGGATTGCCAGGCTACTTCAGAGGTAGGATTGGATGAAATTTCTTGCCGAGGCTGCAATGAATACATATTAACCCTTATATATAAAATTTCAAAAAAAGCCTTCCTATGTCATAGATTGCAAAGCCACTCTCTTTATCATAGTTGATCATTACTTAAAGTATCGCTGAAGCCTGCATTTCCGGAGCATCCTCGTCCTCATGTACATGGAACGTGGACCCTAGTTGATTATGCTCAGCTCAATTTCGGTCTGCCCATTAATGCCTGTAGTCACCTGCCCAATAAAAATAACATGAGACATGCTCCCCACTAGCAAAAGAGTTTGATTAGTTTGGCTCAAAGCTCTGTGAATTGACCAAAGGTAGGATCGATTTGAGTTTACGAAAGCTCCATGAATGGCTTAATCATGTTCGTTTACAGGTTTTTAGTTTAAAAAACCTTTGTGGCATTCTCTCGAGCAGTTGAAGGGCTTTATTTGGTTCTACATGTGGGAGTGATAGGACAAATTTTATATCCCCATTACATCAATTTACCACAAGAATTCACAAAAGGTTTCAATTATCACGTTCAAAAAAAAAAAAAAAAAAGCTCACAATCTCGAGGCTACTCTGTTTGTTGTGGCCTATTGACACTTCTTTGGGTTTTTCTGAAATCTCAACTGTCAAGGAAGACGTTTGAGGCTACTAAGGTACACTCTCTCATGTCCTCTATGGCAAGTATGTGATACTCATTTGGCATTTGTGGGGGTCTAGCAATCTCACTAGCTCGTGTCAAACCAAGAAGCTAAATTAATTCGACAGTGCAAAGCAATCTTTGATACATCATGCATCTGAGCAGTAAACTCTTCGATAATCCACCCTCCTGTAGAACCACCAACTCCCAACCTTGATGAAAGCACAAATGTTAACTTAACCACCTCAAGAAGGCGCATCGTATCCTAATTTGTGGATAGAACCTAGAGAGAGGCTTAAGGCCATCAGCTACCACCTTCTCCTGAATGGGTGCGGACTGCATTGACCGACCCTTTCTCCCAGAACCTGTGAGCAAAGAATTAGAACCAAGGACACGAGCTTCCATATCCAACGCTGCACCCATTTTCTTTTTCTTCCTCCCAAATTCATCTTTAGCCCGACCATATACTTCAAGCGAATCTATTCTAGGAATAACAGAGCTGTTAAAGGTCGTTCCAACAGAGAGTGTGAATTCTTTATCAGCCAAGAGTGATTCAGCTACTGTGAATGGTAGATCATACCAGGACCGCATGCCCTCACCTGACTTGATCGTAATCGCGGAGGGTAAAATGATGTGCTGAAGTATCGTTCTTTGCAACGACATAACCTGCTATGTTGTGGTCCAGGACCAATCGTAGAAGTTAGTTTAAAATGCTCATGTCAAAGAACTTCTCAAGGTTTGGCATCAGATGGAAATGCCACTCGACATGGCAAACAAAGAGATCTGTCGTACGACTCTACAAGTATCAATGTCTGATATTGGGCAAAAGTGTCATTCAACATTACACAAATTAAGACACGACACCGACCCCCTCCATCCACTCAGTTCATGGGCCAATTTCACGTGGTTTGGGTTCCTCTAATCTTGGATTTTTGAATTCTGTATATGAGATGTTCTTTTTAAATCAGTGATTTCGGGCCTGTCGACGATTCCAAGCTACGTTGTTAGTTTCGGGTCTGTAATTCATCTCTAACTGGGGTAGGATGTGTTTTGTTGCTTGTGTTTTGGTGTTACTCTAACTCTACAGGAATCCAGTAAAATGAGAATGTCCACCAACCAATGTGCACGAATCCAGTAATGCGACTAAGTGTATGGCATTCTACGTGACCTTTTTGAGCCTCTCTCGTGGGCCAATATTTGCTGGATTTTTTGATCCTACCATGGACTTGGGCTGATTTGGTTATAAAAAATGGAGATCGGTTTAGAAGTTTTGCAAGATCTAGTAGACTGGGGCAATCCGGGAGATAGAAAAATAATATTAGCATCCTCAGCTATTAATAAGATCATTTGTCCCATCCGACATGCTCTTCAAATGCCAAACTCAAGACTTGAACCTTCATCTGGTCCAGAATATACAAAAACTCCCCATGGTTCCTCTCAGGACCAGTAAGCAGGAGATTGTGTAGACCTTCATCTGGTCAAGTAAATGGGAACACTCCCCCATGGACTCATGTCGAGTCAAGTTGTAGACATGGATTACACATGTCTGATGACTTATAAACTTCCTGGTCTCATCAAGTCCAGTCGACCGGGGACATCCCCCATGGACTCATGTCGAGTCAAGTTGTAGACATGGATTACACATGTCTGATGACTTATAAACTTCCTGGTCTCATCAAGTCCAGTCGACCGGGGACATCCCTCATAGACTCATTTCGAGTCAACTTGTAGACATGGATTACACATGTCGTATGACTCATATCCCCCTGGACTCATCAAGTCCAGTCGACCGGGGACATCCCCCATGGACTCATATCGAGTCAAGTTGTAGACATGGATTACACATGTCTGATGACTTATAAACTTCCTGGTCTCATCAAGTCAGTCGACAATCATCATCCATGGACTCAGTCCTCCAGTGGGACATCATGGTCATGCGAGTCAAGTTGTAGACATGGATACACATGTCTGATGACTTATATCTTCCTGGACTCATCAAGTCCAGTCGACCGGGGACATCCCCCATTGACTCATGTCGAGTCAAGTTATAGACATGGAATACACATGTCGTATGACTTATATCTTCCTGGACTCATCAAGTCCAGTCGACCGGGGACACCCCCCATTGACTCATGTCGAGTCAAGTTATAGACATGGAATACACATGTCGTATGACTTATATCTTCCTGGACTCATCAAGTCCAGTCGAGGGGACACCCCCCATTGACTCATGTCGAGTCAAGTTGTAGACATGGAATACACATGTCGTATGACTTATATCTTCCTGGACTCATCAAGTCCAGTCGACCGGGGACATCCCCCATTGACTCATGTCGAGGGACACCCCCCATTGACTCATGTCGAGTCAATTTATAGACATGGAATACACATGTCGTATGACTTATATCTTCATGGACTCATCAAGTCCAGTCGACCGGGGACACCCCCCATTGACTCATGTCGAGTCAAGTTGTAGACATGGAATACACATGTCGTATGACTTATATCTTCCTGGACTCATCAAGTCCAGTCGACCGGGGACATCCCCCATTGACTCATGTCAAGTCAAGTTATAGACATGGAATACACATGTCGTATGACTTATATCTTCCTGGACTCATCAAGTCCAGCCGACCGGGGACACCCCCCACTGACTCATGTCGAGTCAAGTTATAGACATGGAATACACATTTCGTATGACTTATATCTTCCTGGACTCATCAAGTCCAGTCGACCGGGGACATCCCCCATATACACATTTCTAGTCAAACTTGTAGACATGGAGGGCACATGTCGTATGACTGATATACTGACCTTCATCGGGTCCAAACGATTGGGTACTTCCTCAATGGCTCTTGTAGACTCAAGTTGATAACTTGACATTCGTTTGGTTCATTTAGTAGGCAGCATCAACGCTAAAGTACAGCTACATAATATGGCCTCGTCCCAGGCGTCACATGCGTCAAGTACTCTCCAAGCCAATGACTCTTGACTTAGAGAGTAGGGGACAAACTGTACGGGCCAAATTTGGACCCAAGGGTAAATTTGATTTTTCGCTCCAGGCCCTACACCAGTGGTAGCCCAATCCCTCCAGATAGTACCCAGAATAAATTTGGGCCAAATACCAGACTACATCCTCAGGCCCACGTACAAAGAGAGCCATACCCAGCAAGCCTTTGACTGATCAGTTACTTCAATCTGAAACATCCAGACTCATCAATGTCTTACATAATTCGACAGTTTCCAACATTCAATGGACGAGTAATTAAAGGTGATAAATACACACGTTTCCCAATGGAGTATATAAGAGAGGAAAGTCTACGAAAAAAGTGAGGCTGGGAGCTCAACCACATTCAACGTCTGGCTCTCCTACCCATAGCTTTGGGACATCCTCTAGCTCGCCACTCCTGCCACTTACCGCCCTCACGGCATTCAACAGAGTTCAAGGTAGCATCTAACCTTGACCTTCCATCTATTATTACCCTTGTTCATTTACTGACTTGGGCGTCGGAGTGCCCCCGGCACCCACCACACCGGTGGGCAGAACTCCCGCTCATTCTACCTCTGTTTTGCAGGATCGCTAACGCCCCTCTCAATGAAATCTCGATTGTGGACCTCGGGCGAAAAACCATCGTCCACATAGAGTTCAGGTTCTAACATTCAGATTCAGGATTTGAATCCAGGAAATGCGTTTTTTTATAAGAGTTTGAGACAGTCGAAGATGTTATTTACTTCATTTAACCTAAAATAGGTGGTTTGACGATGTGATTTTAAATGATTTGGAAGAAAAAAAAAAATGTCCAATAAAAAATGACTTACCCCGAGACAAAACAAATCCTTGAAGTACGCGGTGGTTTCCTCGGTCCAGGCCCACCTGACTGGACTAAAGTGGGTTTAGGTCTTTGTCAAAAAGGGACATCCAGTAAGACCGCGTTTGGTCATTTTGGCAACACCGGCCCTTTCGGTCCGGTCCCGTCATTAACAGTCAACGTTGCTTAATAGCTTTAAAAGTTTTAAAAAAAAAATTTGAACATAAGACAAGACAATAACCTATGCTTGTTTGTGTCGTGACTTTGTTGGTCTAATATTATGGGATCCGTTCACATTGCTTCGAGTTCCATGAAGGGATAAGGAAGCTTCAATATAATTCCCAAATTATATTTATAATTATCAGTTTTATCATTTTTCATATTTGACAGGATTAGCAAACTGTAAAGTTTACTCCAAAATTTGTCTTCAATGGAAAAGGTCTCTTAGTCTTTCTCAACAACCATCCAAGATTGAAAAATATGATATTACTTTGGCTTGGTATTGGTTTTACAGATGACGAGATGGAGGAAAAAAAATATCTATAATATAACGTTGGTATCATATTATCTCTATAACAATCTAATAATAAATTATACATATTACGTTTGTTTAAATATTAAAAAATTATTAAAATTAATTATACTTATATTTAATTGGTGTCCCGTCATTTATATTTCTATTGTATCAAAGATTTAGTTGAAGAATGAGATGATATGAGTCAAAAAGAAGAGAACATGCAAAAGATACATTAGGGAAGTGTGGTGAAATTATATAAATATAAATACTAATTAGAAATGATAATCGAATTAGTGAATTATAATCGAATGAGTCGAATTAAATTACTGAATTGAATGGTCGAAAAAATAATTAAAACAAATTAAATATGATATTTAAAATCTAATCTTATCCGTTTATAATCTTAACATAAATGGGATTATAAAGCACATTCCAATATACATTTTAACAATGAGATTTTGGTATCAAAATCATACTATGCTTGACACACTATTATTTATAAAAATCTAATTACATTTATTTATGTCTCAAATTCCATATAATACATCCATTTTATATACAATTCTATCAAGCAACATATTATAAAAATCAAATATTTTTATATACATTCTCATTATTTTTCATATATCTTATGCCTCATGAAAAAAAATGAAAAATACCACAACAATGTGCGGGTCAAATTACTTATTTTGGCGTTGGTGTTCTTGAAGAAAGAGTAAATTGAAAAAACTTTTAGCCGATAGAATTTTTATTTATTTTTTACCTTAATTTAAGTAACTTTAAGCTAAAGCTTGGAAGGCATATTGGGTTAGGCTCACTTGGAGATTTCTAGTTACGATAACGGGCCGTAACTAGAAAAATCAAACGTTTAAGAAAAATCTTATTTGAAAAGAAAAAAATAACTCTGTTATATATATATAAATGAAGATTTTTTTTGTTTTTTGTTTTTGGCATTTGTTTTTGAAAAATCCCATATTAGGTGGCTTGACAGGACTAGGCCCATCCTCCGCAAGGATTTGTTCTCTCGACGGGCCAATACCCATTTCCCACACATATATATATATATATATATTTTCCGTGAGGAAGCCTCCTCACATGGGTGGTGCTACTAAAATCTATGACATCTCTTTATATAGGCACATCAAGCTAGCTAGCCTGATTGTACCACAAGTGCGCCTTGAATGCTTACATCTGCTAATGTCATAGCTTATGGAATAAATCTGTGTGGGGGAATGGGAGGCATGACTCTCAAGGATCCAAAACGGACAAATGTGTCATGAGCCTCGTCCTTTAAATTTTTCGCATTTGTAGGTACTGTTTATAGATATAACTAATGTGCCATTTGCAAAGCCATCATTTTTAAATTTATATAATTTATCATCAGATTTTGGTTAAATAATTTCAATTTATCTATAATCCCCCGGAATTAATGAATTCATTAGACGGTTGAGCTGGGATTTGTTAATCTAGTCTATCAGTATGAAGAGCTTGCGTCAAATCATAATATCTGTGGTAAAAATTTCTAGGGGTGTTCGCGGTGCGGTTCGGGTCGGTTTTTTCATTTTTTTTCTTCAAACCGCGCGGGTTGGCGGTTTGGAAAATTAGAAACCGAAACCGCAAATTTGATAAGGAAAACCGCGGCGGTTCGGGTTGACGGTTTAGCGGTTTGGACGGTTCGGGTCGGCGGTTTGGATTATAAAATTTGTAAGAAAATTTTATGTGTTAATTCAAAGTCTCTGCAGATGATCATGATAGATTTAGTGGTATAGTAGCAGACTGTATACTCTGGTATTTTTATTTTTATTTTGCATTAGTTAGTGAAGTTTCTTTCTGTTACTTCATATCACACAGCTTGTGCAAGTAGTTACTTTTATTTTCAGCATTGGAATCCAATGGCCTCGTTGTTGAAGAAATAAAACGTATGAACATTTTATTAATCAACAGTCCAGATGAAAAAGCCAGCTCTCTTCTCCACCGTTACAAATTGTGGGTTGGATTAAGTCGTCGTGTTAATTTCTTGCCCAGGCTGTGTATCGGTGTGATCCATATGATTGTAGTGTGTAATCGGGATTATATTCTTATTTGCGGTTTGGGCGGTTCGGTGTGGTTCGGTGTGGGTCAAAACCGCGCACCGACCCGAAATTTGCGGTTTGATTCGGTGCGGTTTAAAATCATTTTTAATATTTTTTTCAAACCGCGCGGTTCGGTTCGGTGCGGTTCGGTTCGCGATTTGACCCGAAATGGTGTTCACCCCTAAAAATTTCTAAAATGGAATCAAATTTATGGTGTCATTGTCATGTAAGAGTTTGGTCATTTGGTGCTCTATTGTTTTGCATATATAATTTATGATGGTCCTGGGTTTGAATTCAAGAAGTGCGTTTTTTATAAGAGTCTGGGACAATCGAAAATTTTACCTGCTCCGCTTAAACCCGAAATGGATGATTTGATTGCGGGTTTCCAACGATTTCAAAAAAATAAAAATAAAATAAGCTTGTGGGTGCACCGAGTGACACCAGTAAACTGTTCCACTTAAGTGAAAGCAGTGAACTGACTAGTGGGACAACAAAACTAGAAGCAAGGTGTACTTCTTCATGTAGCACGGAAAATCAATGGAAGCAAATGCTTGAAAACTCCAAATATGTATATGATATGTGAGCTTAATAACTACAGAATATATCTTTTACATGAAGTATTAGATGATTAACAAGGAAAAAATGGTTTCTAAGTTAGGAATGAAGCAGAAGTAAAACTAAGAAATGAAGTAAACATTTAGTAATGTTGCAAGCATGAAAACGGAAGTGAAATATATATATATATATATATATATATATATAATATATATATATATGTATGTATGTATGTATATTAATTAGATGATCTCTTGCTTTTACGATTCTTCAACAATTAATGTTATAGTATCATTCCATCTTTTATGAATTTTGCACTTTTGGCCCATGGAATGTGATAACTCATTTATCTTTTCTTATTTCCTATTATACTCATTGGGTAGGTTGTCAACACCTTATTGTTGAGTAGGGGCTGGTGAATCTGTTCATCTTCAACTATGATTGTGATTTCAGTTTCATTTTCATGAATAAAAATACAATTTCTCTTTTGTTTTGTGATTGACGAGTGATCACATACACACGCGCGTGCACATTCATAGGTTTGTCTGTAAAGATATATCTGAGTAATTTATCTTGCACATGGACAGACACACACGTACTGTGTTGTTTTATTGGTAGGGCGAAAACCACAGTGCTCGCCAACCTTTCCATATATGGCAAGTTTCTCTAAATAAACAAAGTTGTTTAGTTGTTAATTGCCAACGAAGCTGCCTCTCAGCGCATTGGTCTTTAGTTAAATTTGGGAACATTACCATAATTCTAGATAATACTTCTCATTACATAAGTATGGTTGCTTAGATCAAAAGAATTGAGAATGGAAGCATGAAATCTATGAAATAGTTTATAGAAGGTAATTGGCTGTAGACAATTTTCGTCTTTGTGTACTAACCAGTGATGATGGGATTTTCTTTTAATTCCATGACATGTATGAAACAGTTTATAGAAGGTAATGGAACTGACCAATCCGTGAAGGAGAGTCGCTTAGGTTCAAAGATAGCTGATGCCGTGAAACACCTATAAGTAGGTGTGTGCTTTCCCAGTTTCTCCAGGAATGACCGGCATGGGCCGCAAGAAGACTCAAATGAAGATGAGTCAGGGATCTGATGCTCGTCAAGTTGCTCCCCCAAGACGAAGGTCTGGTCTCTTCAAGAGGGCCAATGAACTTACTGCCTTGTGTGCCGTTGAGACTGCCCTTGTCATCTCGTTTGGCCATCCTGGTGCTGAGCCAATTATACCCAATTTGGCTCCTACTGGGATGCCAGATTCTGGTTCAACTCTGCTCTCTCAGGCTGGCTGCGAGGCCACTCTCCAAGTGCTTAACAAGGAGTATCATGATCTGCTTGAGCAATTAGAAACAGATAAGAAGTGGGGGGAGAAACTCCAGAAAAGGAAGATGATGAACCAGCTGCTCTATGGCCGTCGCTTGTGGGATACCCCAGTTGATGAGCTTAACACAGAGGAGTTGCTGACGCTGAAGGCGATATTGGAAGACATTCATGAGAAACTACAAAAGCATATGGCAGAGCGTTCAGCCAAGATTCCTGCTCCAACTGAGGGTAGTTCTGTTCACCCTGGAAATTGATCTTCCAGAAATGGGGACCTATCTGCCTTTTTTATAAGGTGTTTGGTCTTATTATGTGACATGATATAGTCACTAATCTCTCTTATTGAATGAGATGGGAGGAAATGTTAAATAAACTAAAATAAAATTATCTCGAATCATAATTTGATTTTTTTTAATTCGGAACGAAAATTCATCATGAATCACAATTGAAATTTTAATTTGCGATAATTTTTTATCCTGAATCAAATACCAAATTCCGATCGGGATATTCTACCAACTCTAAATATAAACTTGGACACTTCCTTGAAGAAAGGAAGATAAACTAGAAATAAAAACTCCACAGATTTTCTATGTTAGCCTGGTAATGCAAACTGAGTGTCATATAGAGCTCGAACATTGATAGAATCATACATTACACATCCTTAACAACTAATAATTATTGCAATTGAGCACATGCAGCCAAAAAAACATTGCAAATTTGTCAGATCATCACTTGGAGAACAAAGAAAACGATATGAAAAGAAAAATCATACAACATATAGTACAAGCTAACTTATAAAAAATGTCACTCTGCAGCTGTATTTTGACGGTTGTTTCCTTCATTTCCAGTTTCAGGCAAGGATCCCAAATCTGTTCGAGCTTCTTTCTCTTGCTGAATAATAGAAGAATTGTGGGAATCACTCTGGCTTGTAATGGTGTTGCCATCTGTGTTTGAGGATGCTTCTTTCTCTTCTTTTAAAGTTGAAGAATCAGTTTGATCTTTTTGTGCTGCATCTGCATTGTCATTTGTGTAGCGCTGACCGGCATTGTCATTCACATTCTGGCCTGCATCTGTACTACCATTTGTGTTTGAAGATGTGTCGGTCTCTTGGGTATTTGAAGACTCGGAAGCAACTTGTTCCTTGTGACTGGCATCTCCATTTTCATTTGATGATGTGTCTTTCTCTTGGGCATTTGATGACTCGGAAGAAACTTGTTCCTTGTGACTAGCATCTCCATTTCCATCTGACGACGTGTCTTTCTCTTGATGGTTAGAAGAATCAGAAGAATTAAATTGTTCCTTCTGATTGGCCTCTCCATTGTCATGTACGTTTGATGATAGAACACTTTCTTGTGTTCCATCCCCAGAATTGTTGTCTGTTACAGTTGATGTGTTGGTGTCTGCTGTATGTCCATCAGTTTCAGGATTGCTAGATGAATCTTTGGACTCTCCATCCGCTCCGTGGTCATTGCTGGTTGTGGAAAGAGTTGTTTTCAAATCTGACCGCTGACCATTGGTGTCCGAGTAAGATTTCTCAGTTTGCTGCAGTTCAACATTTTTCTGGGTAGATCCATCTTCTTTCAATGTGTTAATATCCACTGTTTCATGTTGATTCTGAGATGTTTCGGTTGTTGCATCTGTCCCATTCTGAGGGGAAGAATCATGTGTCTCTGCAGTAACTTCCATGGAGTTGGAGCCCTGTTCATTTGATCCATTGTTTGACTCTGACAGATTATTCTCATGAACACCCCCATCACTGGATGTTGTATTTGTAGACTCATTCTTTGCAGCTGCTTCAGTTTCTTGCACGTTTGATTCTGATTTGTCTTGTTGAACATTTTCGGTTCTATTTGGTTTCTTCCCCTGCTCAAAATCATTATTTTCTTTATTTTCATGCTGCTGCTGCTCCTCATTGGCATTTCGCGAACCTCCTTGCCCATTTTCAGCATTCATATTCTGAGTTTCGTGAACCACTTCGCTGGAAGCATCATCTCCTTTGTAATGATTCTCTCTTGCTTCCTCATTGTTCCTGCCATTTTCATCCTGGAAGTGCCCTTCTGACGTACCTGAATTCTCTTTCTTACCTTCGTTCTCTTCTGTTTCTTGCCCATTACTTTCTTCTCCAAATTCTCTCGTCTCTTTTTCTTGACTCTCCCCTGCATTTTCCTTCTCTTCACCTTTGTTATCGTCATTTGTCTTGTCTTCAATTTTCTTCTCTTTGCTCTCTTCAGTATCATTCTCTTTGCTTTGCTCACCCCCCTTGTCTTCAATGTCCTTCTCTTTGCTCTCTTCAACATTATTCTCTTTGTTCTCTTCAATGTGTTGGTCTTCTCCATCTGTATCCTTGCTATCTTCTAAGTTATTCTCTTTGCCCTCTTCATTCTCCGTCTCTTCACTTTCTTTTGTATCGTCCCTATTCTTCTCTCCATCTATAGCATCTTCTTTGTGCTTATCTTCCTCTTCATTTGTACCTTGATCCTGATCATTTGTCTCATCATCTGCACCCCCTTTCCCTACATTATCACTCTCCTCAATCTTGCTTTGTTGTTCTTCATTCTTGGTTTCGTCTTCTTCTTCATCCTCCTTGTTCCTTGCATCTCTAATATACGTGTCCTGTCCTTGAGGGAGGCCCTTCCTCCCTAACTTTATGATTTCATTCCCAGCTTTTGCAATTACCTCATATGTGGCTTTCTTTTCATTCGAGTGTCTGACTTGGTAAAGAAGCCAGATGCAAACACCAAGCAAAAGACATATTTGTACAGCATGCTTCACCTTGAAACCTTTTGATCTTTGGTTTCTACCAGAGGATATCCTGAACATGATGAATTTCCTTCAAACACCTGCCAAAAGTTCAACTAATATCAGTCCTCCAAGTCTCCAACTCCTATTACATAGGTTGGTAAAAGTTTGAAACATTCTATGCCAAATTCAGCACTAGAGGTTTATCAATCGGTTGATAAACTCCAAGGTGATTTCAACACCAAAATGGCAAAATGTTGACGAAAACTAACAAGCGACAAGGTCACAAAACTAATATATTCCACCAGCTTGTAATGCATTATGATAATCACCAAACCCACACAAGTCAAATTGCCTATAAATCTAGGCTTTAATAAATTTGTTAAGTACAAACTGAGATTCAAATCCACGAATTACTCACTAAGAATATCTTATCTGCCGATATCAATAAAAAAAGTTAACAAAATAAACGAATCAAACCAAACAAATCAGCTAAATTTCTTAAAATTGCCTAAGATGTTTAATATATGCAACCACCGTGTCCTCACTTAAGCTGATCTACAGAGACAAGTGACATCGGCGACACCCATCAAATCACTTATGCCATTGCAGAATAGACCTAAACATTCCCCTAGATCAAGAAACAAAAACCAGTTTCGCTTCGCCGACTGATCCCCAGATCATTCACAGATTCTAAAACCCATTACTCCTTTACTCACATTAACTAAAGAAATATATTAACAAAATCACAGAGTGATAAAATGCAGAAGCAATCACAGATTAATACAGTAACAAGTTCAATTAGATCTAAACTTGCAGACACGCAGAAACGTCAAAGTATCTGATCAATTCACAATTCGGTTACAAAAACTGACTCAAAACCATTAAACGAGACTTACCCAGAAAAATTAAGCTCCCTGATTCTGCAATGATAAAGAAAGAAAATATATAATTTGAATATGAAGCTAAGATTTTGTGTTAACGTTTGCCTAGAGAATGCTTTCAGTTCTTTAGATTTGGATCTTGACAAATCCGTGCCACTTAATAAACAACTCCCGTGACGCGCAATCAGCTTCACTTCTTTGTCGGTTGCCAAGCATTTAATGAATCGAATTACCCATGAATCAGAACTATTCTACGATGTCGTTTTCCTTAACTAATCATACTAAAACGACATCATTTTTTTTTTCAAACTTATATTGATGTTACTTTTATTCTTTTATTTTGACTATTATTATATTACACTTGTACAAATTGATGTGATATTATAATTTATTTCGATAAAAATTAAAATTATGAAAATAAATCACTTTATATGGAGTTTTCATCGATCAACAATATAATATCTCATTAATTTGTATACTAGAGTTTGCACTTAAAAAAAAAAAAAAAAAAAAAAAAAATTGCGAACATGTTTCAATAGTTAAAAGGGGTGTGGTGAAATTACCCTTCCACAAAGGTAATAATTTTTTTTAATTTGGTAATGTGGTTTGACCTATAATTAAATGATAACATTATATTATGGTATAAATTAATTTTTAAATGTTTGATTAATGATGAGAAATTATAATTATTAATCGTGATTTTTTTCAAAAATTGAGTTTTCCAAAAGTTAAAATATTAAAAAAATATAACGTAATTAATTTTTTATCATAAATCAAAATTTTGATCAAGAGTTCCGATTTACACATTTGACCTCCAACTGCCACGTGTCACAGTAATATACATCCGTTCATGAAACAGTCGGTGACCCTAACAAATTACCATTCTCACGTTTTTATCTGAACTTCACCACGCAACGAAGCGGAGAAAAAAAACCCGTCGAAAATGGCATCTAAGCTCCTCGCTTCAACTCTCCGCAAAACCCTAACTAAAGCCGCCAAAACCACCAGCCTCCGCCGACAATCAACGGCCGCCGCCGCCGTCGCAGTTCCTTCGGCGTACGAACCTCAGGAGGACCAAAATGGAATCACCATGAAAGGCGTGAGAATAGCGGGCCGTCCTCTCTACCTCGATATGCAAGCGACCACTCCTGTCGATCCACGTGTCCTCGACGCCATGCTCCCTTTCTATCTCTCCCGTTACGGTAATCCCCACTCCCGGACCCACCTCTTCGGCTGGGAATCGGACCTCGCCGTCGAAACCGCCCGCTCTCATATAGCCGATCTCGTCGGCGCTTCTCCTAAAGAAATAATCTTTACTTCCGGCGCTACGGAGTCGAATAATATTTCCATCAAAGGTGTCATGCACTTTTACAAGGATAAAAAGCGCCACGTCATCACTACCCAGACCGAACACAAGTGCGTTCTCGATTCGTGCCGGCATCTTCAGCAGGAAGGTTTCGAAATTACTTATTTGCCCGTTGGAGCTGATGGGATTGTTAATTTAGATGAATTACGAGCCGCTATTAGGCCTGATACCGGTTTGATTTCCGTTATGGCGGTTAATAACGAGATTGGCGTGATTCAGCCTATGGAAGAAATAGGGCAAATTTGTAAAGAATTTAAAATCCCTTTTCACACTGATGCAGCTCAGGCGTTGGGTAAGATTCCCGTTGATGTTGAGAAATGGAATGTGAGTTTGATGTCATTGAGTGGGCATAAGATTTATGGCCGAAAGGAATTGGTGCTTTGTATATGAGACGAAGACCGAGAATTCGAGTTGAGCCATTGATAAATGGAGGTGGGCAAGAGAGAGGCATAAGGAGTGGGACGTTGCCTACACCGTTAATTGTGGGATTTGGCTCTGCCTGCGAGATTGCAAAAAAGGAGATGGATTATGATCATAAGAGGATTACGGCTTTGAAAGATCGGTTATTGAATGGAATTAAGGAAAAACTTGACGGAGTGGTGATTAATGGGAGTATAGAGAGGAGGTATGCGGGGAATTTGAACTTGTCATTTGCTTATGTTGAAGGAGAGAGTTTGTTGATGGGGTTGAAGGAGGTGGCAGTGTCGAGTGGAAGTGCATGTACAAGTGCGAGTTTGGAGCCATCATATGTTTTAAGGGCTTTAGGTGTGGATGAAGATATGGCACATACTTCGATTAGGTTTGGGATTGGAAGGTTTACTACGGAGGCAGAGGTCGACAGGGCTATTGAGCTTACAGCGAAGCAGGTTGAGAAGTTGAGGGAAATGAGCCCACTATACGAAATGGTGAAAGAGGGAATTGATATAAAACAGATACAATGGGCACAGCACTGACGCAGTTTGGGACGTGACTTGTAAGTGAAAAGTTGAACCTGTGAGGTAGAGCTCAGTAATTACCTTCTTGAGTTCAATCCAGGTTTCTTCCCGCTTTGCATGTGTAGGCCTTAATCTTATGAGAACTTTCATAGTGTTCTATGATATAATTTTGGAAGTAGATGGTGTTTAAGTTATTTGTTTGTTGCTGGTATAAACTTTTTGCCTTACCTTTATCTAGAGTGTAGACACGGGGCATAATGTACTTTGTTGGTTGTAGTGGTTATACTGCCTGTTTGATTTGTAACATATTCCTTGTTATTACTTTTAACTCATTCACCTGTTATTTAAGGTACTATTTATACATTTTTTTTTATTATATAGTGTAATTGTATGCATGGGTGGATGTAATTTTTATTAAACCTTGAAATAAATATTAAAAAAAATAGAGAATAACTGGATTGTCCTTGGCAGTTGTATTTGAGATTAGGAATCTTGTTTTTCCGTGTATGACAACTCAGATGAGAAGAAGCTAGGAGTTTGAGTTTTTAGAATTTTTCTATGTTCTTGTTCGGAATGTTGCTGTTGAATGTTGATAATGTTATGGATTTGGCTGAGGACTCCATTAGCCATTCATGGTGCCAACTTAGTTATTAACTGTCTAGTTGTCCATGACTAACAATTTTATGCATGTTTTGTTGACTCTGACAAAATGAGGGTTAAAGACTGCATTTGGATCTTGTTGAAAATAAGGGATACACGAATGTGAAGTTGTCTTTGCTCGAAGGGTAGTATCGTGGAGTTTTGTCTACAAAAATTAGTTAGAGAATTATGGGTTGGTTCATGAGTCTCACTAAATGGGCTAGATTGAGATCTTAATCTATATTTGACTGTTCAGACTCAGAATTCTTTCTATAAGCAGCAGCATTATGGCTTCTCATACCCATGTATTGGGGTGTAAGGATATCCAGCCTTCGAAGAGTAGGAGGAGTAGATATATTTCTTGCATTTCTGCTTTCCAATCCCAGATGGGAATGCAGAACTTTAATCAATGAATGATGAGGTTTAGGCTTTAGAGATGCCATAAGCAAATTTTGACTTTAGATCCCAAGGACTCCCTTGCTTGAAGCACTTGTCGCCTTGTCCCAATGAAGTTAAGAGATTTAACATTGTTCATACTGAAGGTGCTATTTTGCGCACCCCCACTACAGGAACAGGGAGCTTGCACTCCGGAGATGCACTTGAAACATACATATGGACTCGAATCTTGATTTCGAGTAGCAACACCCACATATTTCTCAAATAAATATGTGGGTATCACGTGGGGGAGGCTTCCCACAGAACAAAACCATGCATGCAAAGCAGACAATTGTGCCCAAAGTAGCACCTTCATAAAACATTGAACCTTTATGAAGGTGCATTTCTGCTTGTTTGTTTTGGGAGGGTGTAGGAACCACTCGATTTTATCCTTATAGGGAGCCTACTTATGTGGGAAGTGGTTGTGACCAACATTATTTGAAGAAATAATGGGGTTGATGTGACTCTAACCTATGCGCTAATGCATATAGAGGTTTTGAGTGCACATGTGGTACCATCAGACCAACTTGGCTTGATGGTACCATGTTTGCACTTGAAACCATCATATGGACTTTTAAATCCTAGGTTCAAGTCGCAACCCACGCATGCACGATTACAAATAAATCCACATGGCTCTTGAGCACCGGGATTTGAGTTGCGCTTGCCCACAACTACATCCCAATTCCCATGTGGGTAGGCTTCCTAAGGACAAAGTCTTGTGAGACCAAACGCTTTTCGGGAGCTCCCAAAGCGGACAAATGTGCTACATAGGTAGAGGTTGCAGAAAAACGCACCTTCACATGCCTAGGATGACTGGTCATTAACATGATCTTTTGCATGATGTAAAACAATCTCTTCAGTGGAGTAATGCCGTGTCTGGCCCTAGTCAATCTTCTGTCTAAGCTAGTTGCGAGCTTGTCCTTTTTAGCTTGGTTAATGTACAGTATATCTGGCCAGTTTCGTGATCTTCTTCACAAGTCATATATGACATCTCCCTCACCGGTTTTATAGCTTTTCAACCCCTCTTCTATTAACTGTTTGGGTAATGTTTCAACTGTTTGCTTCTTCTGATTAATGTGATGATCATACTTGATTTCTGGCTTATGTAATTTTTAAATAAGCCTGCAGTATTTTTATTAAACCAAAGTCTGAGCTCTTCAGTGGTAACTTGGTTTTTTTAAGTCACCGTTGCCCTCCCGGACAGATTCCATGGAGCAATCTCTCTTATTTCCTCAAATTATTAGAGAAGCAGTCAGGTGGCAGAAATGAAATTCTCTCCCTACATCTTCATAGAAACCTTGGTAGAACCCAGATAGTTGAAAAACAACTAGATAAGTGTAGAAAAGCCAATGTTTAGGGTTTTTAGTTATTGAAATGGATGCAAGCACATGATGGGTTGTGATCTTTCCAATCAAGGAGACATGAAGGAATTAAGCATATCACATCAAGTACAGATGGTAAATTGTTACAGAATTACCAAGTTCTTTTATTTTTTGAGGATAGATTTGCTTTATGATTGCTTGGATGAAAGATGAACCTCTTGAATAGGCTTTTTGTTGTGTGTTTTCTTTTCCTCTTTTGACTAAGATCGTTTACAATTGGATTTTGCCTCCCATGTCCATGAAATGAAATTGACGGGTAATCCTTGACCAGCTGTTGGTAGCGAGTACATCTCATCCGTGCTTTTTTGATGTGTTAACCTGGGAAGTTAGCTCTCTCTAAACATGGATATTGCTTGAAGTGTTGAAAGTGTGTTATTTTTCACTTTTCATCTTGATCTGCTTACATGATTATATGATCCAGTATGTAATTAGCGGTACCGTTAGTTCAAAAAAGGACAGTAAGAGCATAAAATCCCCTGGATTTTTGCATAGATTTTGCCTGGTTTTGTTACTTGATTTCCTTGACAAATAGGAATCAAGGGATTGCTTTACTACTGGGATGCCATTCATAATTTGATGTATTTTGTCCATGGCCTTGGAGGTGAAGAAATTCCGATGATATTTGTTACAATCCAAATTTGGAGATGATAAAAAGTATTGGGAATCAGAATCTGCTTCCTTCTTCTTTTGTCTCCTCAGCTTTTCAATCACCTTGTTGTCTTCACATTTGGACTCGGAGAGAGTCTCCATGTCCGCGAAGTGAGGGACTAAATAATAATATATAACAAATTTATTGTTATTATTGATGGGGTCAATTTTGCATGATGTGCAGAATCACTGTGATAGATGTAAACTTACCGTCAATCCATCGCCCATCTGGTTAATATATAACAACAATCTTTAAACATATAGATCGAGGAGTATGAAATCATGCACGAATAATCCCAAGAGATTGTCTTAAAGGTGGCTTGAGTGATCTGTTCTTTCTCAAGTTTAAGATTCAAATCCCATCAAAAGTCATCGACTTATTCTGATTTATGTTGGAAAATTTTTGAAGGCACAAAATAAGTGTTGGAGATTAGTCGAAGTGCAAGTAAGTTTGTCCAAACACCCCTATTATAAAATAATAATAATCATCATCATGCAGGAATGAGTCACTTACCTTATTATGGCCTGCACGTGACGGGGTGTATTGTTGAACCATCAACTATGAAACTAGTTGTTAGATTGAGTTTTTAACTATTGAAATCTATACCTAGAGGCTTCAACCTTACTAAACACGTTAGTACATTTGATTAGGGGTGGGCGCGGTTCGGTTTGGTTCGGTTCAGATTTTTTACCTCTCAAACCAAACTATTAAATAACGGTTTGGTTCGATTGAAAATTTTTTAAACCAGCGGTTTACGGATTGGTTCGGTTCGGTTTACGGATTATTATATTAAAACAAATTTTCATCCACTTAAGTGAAGACAAAAAAAAAAAAAAATAGTTTATCCAACAAATAGTATGAAGTGTTAGGGTGTAAGATGTGACTCCAAGGAACACATGCACTCCATTGATGATTGAAAAATGAGGCACAATTAATTCTTGTATTTTTTTAAAAATTACCTTGAATAATGATGCTACCATCGTTCTAATTAAAAGACAAATCCAACATCTTACTTTCAAGAATAATGATGCTACCATAAAACAAAAAATTTAAGAATAAAAGTATTAACAAATAAATTGAAGAATAAAAGTATTAACAAAAAATTTAAGAATAAAAGTATTAACATACTAATAAAAAGAAAACATAGAATAAAATTAAAAGAAAAATACAATTTTTTTTTTATAAAAATATATAATTTTTTTAATTATAACGGTTTGGTTCGGTTTAACAGGTGCGGTTCGGATTAGCTCCTGAACTGAACCGTACACCGTTTGGGGTGGGCAATCCGAACTGCAAACCGAACCGTTAGAAAAAAAAAATCATAAATTCGGTCCAGTTTGATTCGGTTTGCAGTTTGGTTCGGTTCGGTCGGTTTTTTGCCCACCCCTATATTTGATAGCTCACATAGCTAGCTAGACCATAGTCCAATATAACCCTAAAGTAGTGTTGCCAAATTATCTACCATAAATGAAGAAAATTCATTAGATTGCTAATACAAATTTTGTCGGTCGTTTATTACTAAACCACAAATCAAATTAATATATGGTAGTTATCATATCCACATCATATGATATGATAGGAAATAAATTAGCTACATTGATTGAGCTGCAGCTAGCCTTAGCCCATGTGCATGTCCACGTATTGAGCTACGTAGATGTGAGCAAAGATATTCATCTCTTGTTTTATCCGAAAGTTTATTAAAAAATATCTTATAAATTAATGTAAAATATATTTTATTAATAAAATAGTTTTGATTTACTCCAACTAAAATGAATCATATTTTTTTTTTTTATATATAAATCAAATTTATCACTATTGAATCAATATTCTAATTACGGCGTTGATATCCACCCGATCATTGATTTTAACTTTTAATAGATACAATCAAATCAATCTAGGGTTTTCAAATTTCATTTGTTTAAGGCTCCACTGAAATTATTCCATCTCTTGTGTATGGGACAGGGAAAGATGGAAAACGAACTTGCTTCCAAATTCCATAAATGAAATAACATACAGCTTCTACATCAAAGCAATATTGTAACCAATTGAAAATTACCATCTAATCACGTCTAGTTCTGATATTCTCGATGTCTAATGTTATTTTTATATGTGAGGTTTTGACCATAATATAGTTTTTGTTTTCTTATTATTTGTAATTTACATATATCGGACATAAAATAATAAATTAGAATGAGAACGAGAAAATATATATATGTGGTACACTTTCAAAACCAAATTCCGAGTCAATTTCAGTGGCCGTGAAAGTTCATTTATGAAGTCCTCAAGAGACGTGACTTGATGGTGTATGAAGTCCTTAAGAGACGTGGTTTGATGGTGTAGGGTTCAGGATCTTATCTTGAGGTATTGGATTCGAATCCAGAGAGTGTATTTCTTATAAGAGTCTGGGACAA
The DNA here is from genome assembly GCA_019454045.1 of Zanthoxylum bungeanum. Taxonomy (NCBI): domain Eukaryota; kingdom Viridiplantae; phylum Streptophyta; class Magnoliopsida; order Sapindales; family Rutaceae; genus Zanthoxylum; species Zanthoxylum bungeanum. The sequence goes on along the minus strand of SKCR01023737.1, from coordinate 111,734 downwards.
TCAGAGATTTTACCTGCTCTATTTAAGTTCGAAAATAAGAGTTTCCAACTATTAAAACAAAAAAAGGAAAGACTTCACTTATGAAATGGGAAAATAAATAAATGGATAATGTGAGAGACTTTGGGGCCTAAGGCCCATTTTTTTGTTCACTTTCATAACTAAAACAAACAAAAGGAAAATAAATAAATAAACGAAAATTATCAAATGTTTACCAGGTTATAAAATATAATAAAAAATCTTGAATTTTATTCATCGATTCACTTAAAGATTATAGAGTCTATCAAAAGTATAGAAAACATATAATATATATATCATATATTTGACACACGTTTTAATCGTATATCTAATTTTGATACAAATTTAATATACTTTATAATTTTTAGATAGACCGATAAATAAAATTTTAGGATTTTTGTTTTTTTAATAATCTACTAATCTCTTAATCTTTAAGTATATATTGAGAATTTTCCATAAATAAATGAACAAATAAAACACTAGTATTTGAAGGCCGTGATTTTTTTTTCCAAAATGATACCCTAAGCAATGACCTATTGCCTACCGGTAGAGTGGACCATCCATAACTTGTAATCAATATCGTGCCCTTTGTCTTTAAAAAGAAAAATGAGAAAAAATGTTCATTTTTTCTTCAAATGGACCAATCTACTTCTGCCACGTCTATGCAATAACAACTGACACTAAGATAGGTTGCATTTTTTTTTTTTTTTGAGAAATCTAAACAGGTATGAATATATATATCAAAATCATATTAAAGAATCAAAATCTATGTTACAATCAAAAATGGAATTTAACAAAACTAGCCCAAAAAAAAAAATTTCGTTTACCAAAATGAATCACAATGGTTGAGTTTTGCAAAAATAGTCACATTTTCCGAAATTCACACTAATTTTTTTTTTTATTTGAAATTTCGGAGATTCGAAGTATATTTGCTTTTAGGAGTTATATATATACACACACACTAGATATTGTCCGTACATTCGGCACGGTGTTACATAAATTACAGAGAGATTAAGATTCTGTTATTTAATTTGTTGTTAATTTTCAGAGATATTCTATCATGAAATGATTTTATTTTTGAATTAAATGATTTTATTCTTTAATTTATTTGGTAGTTTTCATTTTCCATTTTTATAGAGATTTTATAATGGAATGATTCTTTATCAGCCATTAGATTATAATGAAATGATCTGAGCCGCCAATTAAGCCACATAAAGATAGCATTTGAATACATTATCTCTCTTAATCCTAATCATTAGTTGTCTTATCTTTCCTCCTACACCATTGTGCTTTATAATATAGATATATATATGTATGTTGGGTTTTCTAGGTCAAACCAAGATCAAATTAAGCATATAAACGTGTGAATACATCAAAGTAAAGTAGCGGAAATACTCACTTTGATCGGCTTTGCGATGCGAAGAACATAAAAATTTCTGCTCCTTGAGACTCTCGGCCATGCCCTTTCTTTGTGCTCCTTGTATTGATCTTCAAGCTCCAAGCTTTGTGAATGATTCCATGCTCATAGATGGGTTTCCCTATCACTTTTGTAAGACTCCTTGATGTGCTAGCTTCTTTGATTTTGAAGCAAAAACAAGAAGAAATAAGCCATAGGCTCACGGCAACAATGAGAGAAAAACGGGGAGGCCATTCGGCCATGAGAAGAAAAAGAGAGAGAGTTGTGTATTTGTTTCTAAAACAAAAAATAACTTATCCAAAAATCTCTACAAAATTTGGTAAAAGCTTTTCCAAAAAGAAAAAACCAATTTTGGAGGCAAAATGACATTAATTGCCCACAACCACCACCATCATGAATAGTGACCGGTTGTCAGACAAGTGATGTGACTTGTGGCCGCACTTGATTCAAAATCGGAGTGGCCTCGCAAACACATTCCGGGCTCGGGTTCGTTAATTCCGAATTAACGAACTTTTCGTTGCGATGTAATTAAATCAAATTTAATTAAATAATTATGCATAGCAAAATTACTATTCACGTCGCTAGCGAATTAATTCCAAATTAATTTGTTTGTCCGAATTAAAATCTAATTTTAATTTCGCGTTGAAATCTAATTTCGTATAATATATCGAATATATTATTTTATCGATTAATTCCAAATTAATCGTTCTCTCTCTTCAAATAGTATTTTATCCCAGATAAAATATCTCTGCAATTAATCCTAGATTAGTTTTCTCTCTCTTATAATTAATCCCAGATTAATTATGTCCAAGTCATACGTCATCGGTGAATCTTCGGGAAGCGACCCATGATATCTCTGGATATGTTGGCAGTAAATCCGGTCGTCAGACTATCCGAACACGTACGTACCTAGTACTACGTTTTTACCGATTTACAAGACATGATTGGCTTCTAGCAAAGCACCGTGCCTACCCAATTCTCCAGAAATATTCTTAAATGAATATGTAATCTGTATCAGGCGTAGTATACATAGTATTGCATATTGCGATCCAGTATCGGATGTCACATGCAAGGCTTGGGGCTGGAATTGTGTCTGCCCCGTACGAAGCATATGTCTGATCTCTGGTAACTAGTCTATATAATCGGATAATCATGACCTAGTCATATTATCCCGATGACTGCAGTACTAAAGAGTACTAGTTCCGTATCTTACGTGACCATCATCTCCATATGACTGGAGTGATACTTCTATCTTGACATCACACCCAATACACTACGATTCTCAATATACCCAGAAGAGGCATACACAGAACATGTTAAAGCCCTGGACGACCAAAACCAAAGTATATTGATTGTCGCAAGTATTAGCGATGCAAGTCTCAGTTTAATACCAAATACACCTACCCTGATTCGGACTTCCATAGACACATAGTCATACTACCAATGGAATTTCGAGGGGTCTATCCAGAGCGAAGCTGTTTCCGTACCATCCGTAAACACAACCTCCTATCACACTTGCATAAATATTCAATACTTAAAAATATGAGAACTATGCCGTTATGCTCCCACAACGCGCACAAGTGCAATACTAATCTATTTCGCATTATCGATGTCCAATCTCGATAATACTACGACTAGTGATTATTTAATGATTAAACCTTAGTGGATTAATACTGTCTCATATCTTATTAATCTGAAACTAATCATATGGACTTTTATCATTTATATATCCCGGTAATCCAATTTCAAATGATAAAAGAGCAATTTCCTTTGTCACATAGTTAATTTGTACAACAACACAATGTTCTGTACAAATAGTGATGCTATGGGTCATAATTGTCCAACAATCTCCCACTTGGCCTATAGCCAATCACTCAAGTGTCCTACACTTGAACTATGTACGGTTCGCTCAAACTTCTGCTGAGAAACAGCTTTCGTCAGCGGATTTGCAAAGTTATCATCTAATGCGATTTATTCGATCATCACATCGCCACGATGTATGATCCGAACGAATCAGATGAATAGTTGAAGTATATACTTGGATCGTTGATGAGACCATTAATTCTTTAGCCTGTGCTTTAGCCTAGCTAAGCTGCTAACATAACTACTCCTAATCCAATTAGGATTATTTAGATCCAAATTGCTTCTATTGATGCCTCAGCTGCAACAATATTCCGCTTTTGTTGTTTATTCGGCAACAGTATCTTGCTTGGAAGATTTCCAGCTCACTGTTCCGTTATTCAAACTATATAGTACCTTTATTACGACTTATAGTCGTTTTTATCGGTTAGGAAACTTACAACGGTGAACCCAGTCACTTCAAGTTTTCCTTCTCCATAACTTAAGAAAGCATCCTGATGAGCGGAAAATATATCAATATTTACCGCCCCTTTTACTTAATATTTTGTTTAGTTTCTCGGGTTTGATGAACGTTTTGATGTGTTTTAGTTTATTTTGTAGATAAAATAATATTGGGACACAATGAAATCATTTAGGACGAAATATGGGTCAAATAAGGGCAAAAATTGGACTTGACATATTAATTTTGGAGATTGGAAACTTGAAAGGGCGTTTTAACGAAGTGCAGTTTTGGAAATTCCAGTTTTGCGCATCTGTCGTATTTTAGGCATAAATTTTTACTCCAATATCGGATTGAGCTGATTCAAGTTCCAGATTAAAGAACACTCAAGGATCTACAACTTTGAAAGAGAAAATAATTTCTAATTCTGAAGATATCATGCCCGAAATGGATGAACCATCCAGAAGTGTGTTGTGTGTAATTATTAAAGTCACTTTCAATCATTTTCAAAGCAAAAAAATAAATTAATAAATAAATAATAAAAATTATCAAATCATCACCAAACATAATAAGAGATTAGTGGAGCAATTAATAATGGATTTGGTGGAGCAATTAGTGGAGTAATTAATAATTGATTTGGTGGATGATTTGATGGAGGCAAAATTTTGCCTATAAATACCAAGCCATTTCATTTGTAAAATTCATACTTTCTTCTAAGGAATTCCTTAAGAATACTAAGAAGATTGTATCTTGTTTGTTTATTTACAGCTTTTAGTAATTAATTTCCGCTTTCGCATTTTAATTTCTTTACTTTTCAGTTTTTACTTTCCGCAATTTACTTTTACGCACAGTACTTTTCTTTCTTTAATTTTCAGTTTTTACTTTTCAGTAATGAGGAGGTAACTCCCCTTTGCTGGGGTAAAAGGTAAAACTTTTATTACTAATATTTAGATTAATCTCCCTTAATTATAATATATAAATTAGTTAAAACCTGACTTAACGAGGATACCGCCATATTGGTCGGTTGATAATTATTTAAATTGGTTTTAACCTGACTAAACTGGATACCGCCTGATTGGTCGGTTGGTAATTAATTATTAATTTGACTTAATCTGGATACCGCCTATATGGCTGGTTGGTAATTATCATACAAAGTTAATATATTATATTAAGGGAGATATCTAAAATAGAAGTAATAAAAGTGGATCATTTTACCTCAGCATTTTCTTTTATTGTACTTTTACTTTATTTACTTTTCAGCAATTTACTTTCAGCATTTACTTTTCAGCAATTTACTTTCAGCAATTTACTTTCAGCATTTACTTTTCAGCATTTAATTTTCAGTATTTACTTTCAGCATTTACTTTTCAGCATTTAATTTTCAGTATTTAATTTCAGCATTTACTTTCCGTCATTTACTTTTCAGCATTTTACTTTATGTCTTTTATTTTATTTAAGTTTTTACTACCCGTAAATATGTGTCGTAACTAAGCGAGTTATCTGGGGTTGTGATGAATTCTAATATCACCGGTTTATAAGGGGTTATTTTATAGTTTGGGTAATTTAAAGGTTTATTTATTAAGTCTTAAGCTTAATGCTTCTTGTTGTCTGATCACCAATAAGATTGATCTGGTAAATCTAAAATGAACTAGACATAGGGATTTAGGTTTCAGCCTTAGACTTAATAGCCCACGATCTTCCTTGAGGATAGATAACCCTTTAATAGATTTCCTTACAGGATAGACATATACCTGTCGTCGGGTGGGGGTAGCCATAATTGGAACTTAAACTTAATGAATCCAGATAATTTGGTTGACATAGACATATGGTTCAATTGGGTTAAACTGGGTATTTGCGTCTGACCATCGACATAGGCTTTTGCATAATTTCGTGTTTCAGGTTAGTAAACTAATTTATTACACAAACATAAAATAATCACTTCATCTTTTAAAAGATATTAGAATGATTCACAACCCTAGATCTTTGTGTCTTTTGTTATTTTCTTTAGTATTTTCTTTTGTCTTTTTATTTATTTATTTATTTAGCAAATCTAAAATCAACCAAATCAATCAAGCAATCATTCTCTTCACCCTCAATTAGATATTTGTAAATAAATAGTATCAATAATTAATAACAACAATAGGAATTAAGTCCTCGTGGGATTGATATTTTTATACTACTTGAACGATACGTGCGCTTGCGTTATACGTGTGTGTTTACGCCAGTCAAGTTTTTGGCGCCGTTGCCGGAGACTTATTTTTCTTGAGTTATTAATTTTGAAGCTATCTAATTTACTTATATCTAATTTTCTTTATTTTTATCTGTAATTTTTATTTCTTTCTTTTGTTTTCAGGTGATTGAAAAATGGAACATTATTGGGAGATTGAAAGATTACGAGCTTTACTAGAAGAAGATACACCCCAAATTTTGGAGCAACAGTTCGGTTTTCTGAGGCCTGTTGTCCAGCCCAACAATTATCACTGGATGCTAGAACCAAGCAATATTACATTTTCTCAACAGAACGCAATGGAGAGATGTGACATATGTAATGGTAACCACCCTAGAGATTATTGCGAATACAACTACCATCCAGGGTGGCAGAGCTATCAAGATCCTTCATTGTATGACGAGCCATCACATTTCACAGAACCACATTTTTCATCTTATCCACCACCCACCTACAATGATCTTCATCAACAATCAGAACAATCAGAAGAAGATCAGATGATTGACATGCTCAAAGATGTGTTCAAGAAACGAGATGAAAAATTGGATACAATGCTTGAAACATTCCAGAATCAACTCGAAAGTATTCAGAGACAATCAGCATCCATTCAGAGAATGACTGAGCAGATCAGACAATTAACAGAAAACCAGAGCTACATACCTCAAGGACAATTTTCAGATGAAGCCTTCGAGTACCAAGCATTTCACGATGACACTTTAGCAGAAGAGAAGGTTGAGCAGAATCAAGAATCAGAGGTATCAGTTCAGGAGCCCGAACCGGCAAAGTCTCGATTTGATTTTTATTATTCAGATTCTGACGAGGATGAAGCTGATCTATTTGTACCAACTGCACCAACAACGGAGGATCAAACTTTTAATCCTCAAAATGAAGATCTTGGAGCATGCTTTACCTTGATGTTTGAAGAAGATCTACCTGAGCCAATCATTTCACCCAAATCAGAGGATGAATACCTAAAATCTGACACATCTTTTCATCCTTAGGTTGACAATTTTGAAGCATGTATTTCACAGATGATAGATGAAGAGCTGAATGCAGAAATTTTCAAATACATCTGTGAAGAAAAGGTGGAGCAAGAAGCAGAGAAAATGGAGGAGCAAATGTCTGACCTTAATAAAGATCTAGAGCATTCAGGAGAAACATCGTTGTTTTGGGGAGTACAAATCAAAGATATCGCCCAGAAGATTGACAGAATGGAACTCCCATTCAAAGTCAAACATCATACGAGACCTCATGATTTTATTTCTTTCCTTTCAGGAATCACTGCAGAAACAAAGATAAAAAAGGTGGCACAAACACTAAATGGGACAAAAAAATTTCTGCTACCTTATCGTTGGAAAAGACCATTCAAAAGCAACGCTCATGGGATTGTCTTTAATCGGACATCCAAAACAACGCTGAAACCTCATTGACAGATGGATTTCAGTCACGTCTGGCTGAAGACGAAAAATTTAGCGCTAGCAGAGAGGCAACCCATGCAATTTGTTGTAATTTCTGTTTTCATAATTTGTGTATATATGTTGTAGAGTTTTTAATTTTGTGTGTTATTTTTGTAGGGAAAAGCACAAACGGAGCATTTTAAGACATAAGGAATGGTGTTTGGCAATCACAAAGGATAAAGCTAATTCATTTGTGATGGCTGAGTAAAGAATTAATTCTTGAGACGCATCATTATGAATTTATACTAAGCTAGTGGCGTATTGCGTACACAATTCTGTTGCCTTAATAATTGCTTTGATTTGCTTTTCTGTTTTTGTTTCCTTTATTTTCGCCGACAAGATCTAAACTTTTTAAATTTTTCACGATTTATTTTAACGTTCATCTAATAATTGTCATTTGGTAGGTACTAGTGCTAATATTACTCACCCATTTTCAGGTTCTATAAATTCAGCTCTACATTTCTTTCTTCGACACATCCAGATATACATCCAAATAAGAGAAAGAAAATGGAAGCAACTTCACAGCAGCGAGTCAAGCGAATTTTTGTTTTCTGTGGATCCAATTCTGGTAATAAACCAGAATTCATTGAGGCTACAAAGGAATTGGGGAGAGTCATATCAGAGAAAAATATGCACCTAGTATATGGCGGTGGCAATCTTGGAATGATAGGAAGCATTTCAAAAGCCGTTCAAGAAGGTGGCGGTCATGTTTTGGGAATCATTCCAAAACCTTTGGCAGACGAACAATAATTGGACCAACAAATGGAGATGAACGCATTGTATCAGGTATGTCTGAACAAATCCATGAAATGATCAATATTGCGGATGCGTTTATTGCATTACCAGGTGGGCTTGGAACGTTTGAAGAAATGTTCACCGTAGCATCATGGGCACACTTAAACATTCATCGGAAGCCCATTGGGTTACTTAACATTGAGCATTTCTTCGATTTCATGTTTGTATTTCTTGCGGAAGCCAAAAGACATGAGTTCGTCACCAAATCAGTACAAGATATTTTCCTGACTGCGACAAAGGCCGAAGAATTAATTGACCAAATCCTAGCATTTGAACCAAAAATCGACCTCATTCTTTCCAAGTTGATCTGGTCAGATAGCGATCGTGGTAAGAAGCGTAAATTGGACATAGATCTTAATCGGTAATTTTTCGTAGATTTTCAGCTAACCAGGTACGACCTTCTTAACTCCTCTTCTACTGTTTAAGACATTGGGGACACTGTCTCATTTATGTTTGGGGGAGGGAATAGTTGATTAGTATCTTGTTTATTTTGTGTTATTTTTATTAGATTTTTAATCCAAAATTTTTCAAAAAATACAAAAAAATTGAAAATTTTTCAAAAATGACAAAAATATTTTTTTTGTTTTGTGTTTTTATTTTGACTAAAAAGGTGAAATTGGTAAGAGACAGCTGAGTAAGGAGTTTCCACTCCTGAGACGTATCTCAAACCTATTTCGGAACAAGTTAATTTTTTTTTATTTCATTTTAAATTATTTAATTTGTAAATTCTCCATAAAACGGACTAAAATGGATCTTCATATGTTCAGTTAGCAAATATTATCAACATACATAATAACATACGGACATGAGCTAAAATTGAAAAGTTTGTAATATTCAGTGCTCTAGTTTAATTGGAGAAAACATCTCAAAAAGTGATGGAGTAAAAAAAAAATAAAAAAAAAAAACAAAAAAAAAACGTATGAGATCCGAGTTATTAAGTCTGTAAGGGTGTTTTAACACCTAGTGCCCTAAAGCCAACTGGTTTGGGAGTCACTGACCCAAAGCTCGCTACATGGATCAAAGATGCTGCAAAAATATATATATATATATATATATATATATGAAGTCTGAGTAATTAAGTCCGTAGGGGTGTCTTAACATATGGTGCCCTAAAGCCAACTGGTTTGGGAGCCACCGGCCCAACACTCGCTACATAGACGGAAGATATTGTATATAAAAAAAAAATCAAAAATCAATGAAAAAATCAGAAAAATCAGAAAATTATTCCATTGCTGCAAAAAAGTGTGAATTCTGATAAAACTTTAGGACAAAAATATTACTCTCTTATCAACTGCACTTGTGACTGTTGTGGGCAAAAATGAGTTGATTAATATTTTGTCGGCTGTGCATATGGAGAATGGTAAATATAATCAGAGAATTTACTTATTCAGTAATTTAGAATGAAACAAAACAACTATTGACTTGGAGTAGAAGTTTCACCTGATTAGTCACTAACTTCTTTATTCTCTTTTCTCTTGTCTTTTTGCTTTTGTGTGCATTAGTTTTATTATTTTTTTACTTTTGTAAAACGTTTGTGGGTATCGTTGATGTAAGCCCTCACGAGACTATAACTCGTCCACTACGGACACCTAGGGTTTAAAGGCTTGTTGCATATGCTAAATGCAACCGTGATCCCTACGAAAGTGGCTTAGTTTAATTTTAATTGTTTCTTGTATTTTATTTTGGTGTTTTGCTCGAGGACTAGCAAAATGTTAGGTTTGGGGGTGTGATGAGCGGAAAATATATCAATATTTACCGCCCATTTTACTTAATATTTTGTTTAATTTCTCGGGTTAGATGAACGTTTTGATGTGTTTTAGTTTATTTTGCAGATAAAATAATATTGGGACACAATGAAATTATTTAGGACGAAATGTGGGTCAAATAAGAGCAAAAATTGGACTTGACATATTAATTTTGGAGATTGGAAACTTGAAAGGGCGTTTTAACGAAGTGCAGTTTTGGAAATTCAAATTTTGCGCATATGTCGTATTTGGGGCATAACTTCTTACTCCGATATCAGATTGAGCTGATTCAAGTTCCAGATTAAAAAAGACTCAAAGATCTACAACTTTGAAAGAGAAAATAATTTTGAATTCTGAAGATATCATGCCCGAAATGGATGAACCATCCAAAAGTGTGTTGTGTGTAATTATTAAAGTCACTTTCAATCATTTTCAAAGCAAAAAATAAATTAATAAATAAATAATAAAAATTATCAAATCATCACCAAACATGATAAGAGATTAGTGGAGCAATTAATAATGGATTTGGTGGAGCAATTAGTGGAGCAATTAATAATTGATTTGGTGGATGATTTGATGGAGGCAAAATTTTGCCTATAAATACCAAGCCATTTCATTTGTAAAATTCATACTTTCTTCTAATGAATTCCTTAAGAATACTAAGAAGATTGTATCTTGTTTGTTTATTTACAGCTTTTAGTAATTAATTTCCGCTTTCGCACTTTAATTTCTTTACTTTTCAGTTTTTACTTTCCGCAATTTACTTTTACGCACAGTACTTTTCTTTCTTTAATTTTCAGTTTTTACTTTTCAGTAATGAGGAGGTAACTCCCCTTTGCTGGGGTAAAAGGTAAAATTTTTATTACTAATATTTAGATTAATCTCCCTTAATTATAATATATAAACTAGTTAAAACCTGACTTAACGAGGATACCGCCATATTGGTCGGTTGGTAATTATTTAAATTGGTTTTAACCTCACTAAACTGGATACCGCCTGATTGGTCGGTTGGTAATTAATTATTAATTTGACTTAATCTGGATACCGCCTATATGGCTGGTTGGTAATTATCATACAAAGTTAATATATTATATTAAGGGAGATATCTAAAATAGAAGTAATAAAAGTGGATCATTTTACCTCAGCATTTTCTTTTATTGTACTTTTACTTTATTTACTTTTCAACAATTTACTTTCAGCATTTACTTTTCAGCAATTTACTTTCAGCAATTTACTTTCAGCATTTACTTTTCAGTAATTTACTTTCAGCATTTACTTTTCAGCATTTAATTTTCAGTATTTACTTTCAGCATTTACTTTTCAGCATTTAATTTTCAGTATTTAATTTCAGCATTTACTTTCCGTCATTTACTTTCAGCATTTTACTTTATGTTTTATTTTATTTAAGTTTTTACTACCCGTAAATATGTGTCGTAACTAAGCGAGTTATCTGGGGTTGTGATGAATTCTAATATCACCGGTTTATAAGGGGTTATTTTATAGTTTGGGTAATTTAAAGGTTTATTTATTAAGTCTTAAGCTTAATGCTTCTTGTTGTCTGATCACCAATAAGATTGATCTGGTAAATCTAAAATGAACTAGACATAGGGATTTAGGTTTCAGCCTTAGACTTAATAGCCCACGATCTTCCTTGAGGATATATAACCCTTTAATAGATTTCCTTACAGGATAGACATATACATGTGGGGGGGGTTAGCCATAATTGGAACTTAAACTTAATGAATCCAGATAATTTGGTTGACATAGACATATGATTCAATTGGGTTAAACTGGGTATTTGCGTCTGACCATCGACATAGGCTTTTGCATAATTTCGTGTTTCAGGTTAGTAAACTAATTTATTACACAAAATTAAAATAATCACTTCATCTTTTAAAAGATATTAGAATGATTCACAACCCTAGATCTTTGTGTCTTTTGTTATTTTCCTTAGTATTTTCTTTCGTCTTTTTATTTATTTATTTATTTAGCAAATCTAAAATCAACCAAATCAATCAAGCAATCATTCTTTTCACCCTCAATTAGATATTTGTAAATAAATAGTATCAATAATTAATAACAACAATAGGAATTAAGTCCTCGTGGGATCAATATTTTTATACTACTTGAACGATACGTGCGCTTGCGTTATACGTGTGTGTTTACGCCGGTCACATCCTTAGTTCATCTAAGATACTTAAGGATGTTCTTAACATCAATCCAGTGTCCATCACTTGGATTGGCCTGATTGTGACTCCATATGCTCAAAACATATGAGACACCAGGTCGCATATATTCTTTCAATGTACGAGTTCTCAGAGAGTGCCAACAACCTTTAGATCTATCCCAGTAGATCCTTATTCCTAGAATAAATGTTGTTTCTCCCAAGTAGTCTACGGAGAATTTTCATGAAAGCCAAGCTTTCACTGATTGTATTATAGGAATTTCATTTCCAAGAAATGATATGTCATCATTATTTAGGACAATCATTTCCAGTGCGCTCCCACTAACCTCCTTATATACACAAGAATCATTTTCGTTTTGAATTAAATCATATATCATTATGATTACATCAAAATGATAGTTCCAAGAACGCAATGCTTGCTTCAATCCATAAATGGATCGAATTAACTTGCAAACCTTGTTTGCTCGTTTTGGTACGTCAAAACCGTCAGGATGTTGTAAACATCCTCCAAAAGGTTTCCATTTAAGGAAAGCGATTTTGACGTTCAGCTGCCATATTTCATAAATGAAACATGCAGCATTAGCAAGCATTATCCAAATGGATTTAACTATGGCAACGAGTAAAAGGATTCGTCGTAATCGACACAATGTTGATAACGATACCTTTTCGCTACAAGCCTAGCTTTATACGTTGATATGTTGCCATCCATGTATGTCTTCCTTGAAGACTTATATAGTACCAATAGGCACAATGCCTTCCGGTACAACAACCAGTGTCCAAACTTGGCTGGTATACATGGAATCCATTTCGGATATCATGACACTTTGCCATAATAGGGAGTCGATACCTTGTATCACTTCCTCATACGTAGTTGGTTTGTCTTCCTCAATAAGATTGACATCTTCATGAGGTGAGATCAGAATCCCATACCACCCAGGTTGTTTTCTGACTCTCTCCGACTTACGCGGTTCTTGTGTATTCGAAGACTGTGGTACAGTTTCATCCCTGATGAACTGTTTGTGTTCCGTTAAGGAATCGGTGCCTTGAACAGTATTACTCCGATTTTCATCGAGTTTTACTTTCCTCCCACTTACCACCGCATATAGGTATTCCTCTTAGGAAAACCGCATGGCGAGCAACAATTACATTGTTCTCTTGTGAGTTGTATAAGTACTATACTTTGGTTACCCTAGGATAACCTACAAATTAGGCACTTATCCGATTTGGGTTCTAGTTTGGTATCATCCAAATATATGCCTAGCATTCCCAAATCATCAGGAATGAGAAAACCCTGTTTCTTTTCTGTTCATATCTAATATAATGTCCGTCTAACAGATTTTCATGGAACCTTATTCAAAATAAGCTTTGCACTGTTTAATGTGTATCCCTAGAAGGAAAATGGTAGCTCAGAGCGACTCATAATTAACCTTACATGTCCAACAAGGTTCGGTTTCTCCGTTTGGACACACCGCTCAATTGAGGTGTTCCGGGAGGAGTCCACTGTGAAAGAATACCATACTCTTTCAATTAGTCGAGAAACTTATTGCTTAAGTATTTCCCACTAGGGGTGGGCAAAAAAAACCGACCGAACCGAACCAAACCGCAATCCGAACCAAACCGGACCGAATTTACGGTTTTTTTTTCTAACGGTTCGGTTTGCGGTTCGGTTTCGTCCACCCCAACGGTTTACGGTTCGGTTCAGGAGCTAATCCGAACCGCACCTGTTAACCGAACCGAACCGTTATAATTAAATATATATATATATATATTTTTTATAAAAAAAATTTGTATTTTTCTTTTAATTTTATTCTATATTTTCTTTTTATTAGTATGTTAATACTTTTATTCTTAAATTTTTTGTTAATATATTTATTTGTTAATACTTTTATTCTTCAATTTATTTGTTAATACTTTTATTCTTAAATTTTTTATTTTATGATAACATCATTATTCTTGAAAGTAAGATGTTAGATTTGTCTCTTAATTAGAATGATGGTAGCATCATTATTCAAGGTAATTTTTTAAAAATACAAGAATTAATTGTGCCTCAGTTTTCAATCATTAATGAAGTGCATGTGTTCCCTGGAGTCACAGCTTACGCCCTAGCACTTCATATTATTTGTTGGATAGACTAGTTTTTTTTTCTTCACTTAAGTGGATGCAAATTTGTTTTAAATATAATAATCCGTAAATCGAACCGAACCAATCCGTAAACCGCTGGTTTACAAAATTTACAATCCGAACCAAACCGTTATTTAATGGTTTGGTTTGAGAGGTAAAAAATCAGAACCGTAAAATATGGTTTGGTTCGGTTTTTAGCAAAAACCGAACCAAATCGAACCGCGTCCACCCCTATTTCCCACCACGGTCTAACCGTGACGGTTTTATACTTTACCCAGTCTGTCTGTCTACTTCGAGTTGAAACTCTTTGAATTTATTAAAAGTTTCCGATTCTTGTTTCAAAAGAAACACATAACCATAACTCGATGCCACATCCATAAAGGTTACGAAGTGTTCATATACACCTCTAGCCTAGCTAGACATGGGCCCACTTATGTCATTATGAACGAGGGCTAACAGATCGGTGGCACTTACACTTTTACCAAGTAAAATGTGTTTTAGGCACTTTGCCTAATAAACTAGATTCATAGACATTATTTGAATAGAATCAAATTCGTCCTAGTACCCACTCTTCGAAAGTGTGGATATACGAGTCTTGTTTATGTGTCCCAGACAACAATGCCACAAATAAGTCTCATCTGATTAATTCAGTTTGAGCCATTTGTTTGTCATGTTATACGTTTGAGATTCATTTATATTCAAAATATAAATACTGTTATTCACATCTAATGTGTTTATCTCAATATCATCTTTATAAAATAAAACACTTTAGTGTTCTAGAATATAAAGGTATACCCGCAACGAGTTAAACTTAGATATAAAGATAATGTTTCTAGTCAAACTAGTTACATTATAACAGTTTCCTAATTTAAGTACACACCCGAATGGTAGTTCCTAAACTTAGGTCTCTACGGTTAAAACAATGACTTTCGTCCCGTTTTCGATTATTAGATCAATATCAACTGAAGTCAGTATCCTGCTAATCAGCAGATTCCGCACATCAGTACATATCTTATGTACCACATCTAGTATCAAAATCCAATTTTGAAACTAATAGCGAACATGTTCATGACAAACATATTTGAAGCCGGAGCCTTGCCCGTCTTCTCTTCCTTCATGTCTGCCTTGTCCATACGGCAGTCACGCTTCCAGTGACTCCGTTTGCCACAGTTTAGGTCGACATCTTGGGATATGTCCTTTTGTCTTCCCAGAAGACTGTGATGATTTTGCCTTTGCCCCTTTAGAAGCTCTGGCTCTGCCTCCTCGAGCATATCCATCAACTCTCCAAGAGTTTACTCTTGGTTCACAATGAACCTGCCACAGCTTTCGGGTAGAGACTATAAGATCAAATCTTTGGTAGTCTCGGCCACGTAGGTAATGCCCAGCTAACCTAGCTGATCGATGTCAGCAATCATCTGTGACACCTAGTGGTCGGTAGATGTACCCTCTGACATACACGAGCAAAAAAGCTTCTTTTGCAATTTGTACTTCTAAGATCTAAAAATAGATCTATGAAGATCTTTAATTTCATCATCATGGTACAAAGATCTAATCCTTAATCTTGACGACAGAATTAAAGAGTAATTGCGGTAAGCATCAAAGATTGAGCACTAAAGTTATCATCACATGAATATTCCAAATATCATGTTCTACTATTTGCTCAATTTCGGGCTTAGGCCCAAGAGGTTGCTCTATCAAATAGAGCAACTTCTTAGTTCCCAGGACTATCCTGAGGTTTTATTCCCAATCTGAAAATTAAAGCCGTTTAAAGATATTTTCACCCATGTTTATGTTCTAAACGTTAATCTTTCAGTTATCTTGATTCCAATAGTCCAACTATCGAATCAACGATTTCAGGTACAATCGAATATAATGATTTATATAGTCTAACTATAAAATCAACTATTATTTGATTGGTTAAATTCAAATATATTGATTACTATACTCCAATTATATAATCAACTATAAATTGAAGTAGTTTGAATACAGTCCAACTGTTTAATTTAAAACAATGATTAAATATTAGTCCAACTAATATATTTATGTATTAACGAAAAATGAAATGAGCACGTATTGGCAAGTATCTAAACGAAATTGCAAATCTAATACTTGCCTCCCACTATTTTTCGGCGAGCCTCTAACCCTCTGTTAAGTACTCGGGAAACCTAGTGGGCTAGGATCCCGTTAAATAACACACAACCTTGACTTTGGCCAACAAGTTGTATGATATTTAACTAGGTAGATCTCTAAGATCAATTGGATCTCATCCAATTCCTAGATCCAGTAGATGGATATCCAAATCTGAAACATATATCTAATATATGCCAATATATCCAATATATTCCCCAACCTTTTTCCTCTGAATCAACTAAGCATTGGCTTTGGCACAACAAACTTAATGATTCCAGTTAAGTGGGACCCATTGACCTTGGAAAGCTTCGTAATCGATGTCGATGGACAAGAAGTGATCTTGACTTTGGCCAACAAATCACAACTTGGACAAGACATGCGATATGGAACAAAGCCTTCATGATTCAAACACATCCGCGATGGACAAATGTATTGACTTTGGCCAACAAACCAGTGCCAATCTTGGATCTTGAGAATGAATCATTCAATGGAAGGAAAAACACTTAATATTTGTTGAGGGATTTTTACGTAATTGGCAACCAATTAATTATCTTTTATTAGGTCTCATCATACACCCTTAAGCATGCATTCTAAAATCATAATAATACGCGGTAAATAAATTAATAATGATATGCGGATGGATATTTAAAACATTTTGTTCCTAGAACAAATCTCTCCATTTCCTCTCTCCCGCTAGCACAAATCTTGCTTCTACCCAATTACATAACACTTCTAAAGAAACCTCATTTACATTTAGGGGAATAGGTGAGAAGAGAAATACAAAGAGTCAAGAGGTAATAGACTGGACACGCAGGTCCAATTTAATAAATTCTAAATTTATTACAACAATTTCCAAAATTTCTCTCACCCATCTAATATCCATCCGATATACATTATTTATACATCACATCCATGTATTCACACAAAGCATGTTATCATTCAATCTAATCCAATTAATTAATCTGAAATTAATGACCATCCAATGTTCAAACAACGATTTGATTTGCGCGAGTCCGACTCGTTTTAAGAATAAGTACTCAAAGTACGAATTCTTGAATTATATTAAACTACAATATTAAATCCAATTTAATTCGTATTCAATCCTAATTCTTTATTTAATTCTAAATTAAATAATTACACTTTATTAATGAGCCTTTGCGACTTAGATTCTAAATCCAATCTTTACGGGTCTCAAAGCCCAATTTAACATCCAATGTCATTTAATTAAAGTCCAATGGGCTTTCAATTAATTTATAAGGCATGGACTTTGGCAACCAAAGCCCAATAAGGAATCACCATTTGCCAAAAATCAATTTAGGCCCATTAGGCCCAATTAAAATTTTAAAGGCCCATTTAATCATATTTGAACTTTATGGAAATGGTTTTAGGCCCAATTGGATCCAACCAATTAACCTAAACCAAACTTGGCCCAACCAAGCCCATTAAGCCCAAATACAACATTTTAAGCCCAATTCCAAATTTAGCCCAACTAATTAAATTCCAATATTCCAAATTTCACAATTTAATTAATTAAAGTGCATTAGCCATAATTAATTAGTCAAATTAACATTTCCAAAATATCAATTTACATAATTAATCATGTTAATCATCATCAACACGTCCAACATTATTGAATCAAAAATCATCTCATTTACATGCTTTTGATGTCACGACAATTGTAAGGATTTTTAAATCCGATTTCGATTTCAATCCAATTAAATCATAAATCAATTTATCTCATGTCTTTCAACTCATCCAATGATCAAAAGAACAAAATTACCAGGACTTTAGGGAATCTCACATATTCGGCCAAGCCAAATTTTTGGGGAAAAAATAATCCAATTCAATTTTCATCAAATTGATCATGCATAACTCTAAGTTATCATCATTCAAGCATACTCAAACAATCAATTTTATCAAATCATGCTCAAATCAATTTTACCCAAATTTTACCCTAATTTCATTTTATGCTTAATAACCACTCTGATACCATTGTTGGGTTTTCTAGGTCAAACCAAGATCAAATTAAGCATATAAACGTGTGAATACATCAAAGTAAAGTAGCAGAAATACTCACTTTGATCGGCTTTGAGATGCGAAGAACATAAAAATTTCTGCTCCTTGAGACTCTCGGCCATGCCCTTTCTTTGTGCTCCTTGTATTGATCTTCAAGATCCAAGCTTTGTGAATGATTCCATGCTCATAGATGGGTTTCCCTTCACCTTTGTAAGACTCATTGATGTGCTAGCATCTTTGATTTTGAAGCAAAATCAAGAAGAAATAAGACCTAGGCTCACGGCAACAATGAGAGAAATATGGGGAGGCCATTCGTCCATGAGAAGAAAAAGAGAGAGAGTTGTGTATTTGTTTCTAAAACAAAAAATAACTTATCCAAAAATCTCTAGAAAATTTGGTAAAAGCTTTTCCAAAAAGCAAAAAACCAATTTTGGAGGCAAAATGACATTAATTGCCCACAACTACCACATCCATGAATAGTGACTGGTTGTCAATCACCTAAAGGTGACTTGACATCCATCACTAAAGTGACAGGTGATGTGACAAGCGATGTGACTTATGACCGCACTTGATTTAAAATCGGAGTGGCCTCGCAAATACATTCCGGGCTCAGGTTCGTTAATTTCGAATTAACAAAATTTCCGTTGCGACGTAATTAAATCAAATTTAATTAAATAATTATGCCTAGTAAAATTACTATTCACGTCGCTAGCGAATTAATTCCAAATTAATTCGTTTGCCCGAATTAAAATCTAATTTTAATTCCGCATCGAAATCTAATTTCGTATAATATATCGAATATATTATTTTATCGATTAATTCCAAATTAATCGTTCTCTCTCTTCAAATAGTATTTTATCCCAGATAAAATATCTCCGTAATTAATGCTAGATTAATTTTCTCTCTCTTATAATTAATCCCAAATTAATTATGTCTGAGTCATACGTCATCGGTGAATCTTCGGGAAGCGACCCATGAGATCCCTGGATATGTTGGCAATAAATCCGGTCGTCGGACTATCCGAACACGTACGTACCTAGTATTACGTTTTTACCGATTTACAAGACATGGTTGGCTTCTAGCAAAACACCGTGCCTACCCAATTCTCCAGAAATATTCTTAAAGGAATATGTAATCTGTATCAGGCGTAGTATACATAGTATTGCGTATTGCGATCCAGTATCGGATGGCACATGCAAGGCATGTGGCTGGAATTGTGTCTGCCCCGTACGAAGCATATGTCGGATCTCTGGTAACTAGTCTTTATAATCGGATAATCATGACCTAGTCATATTATCCCGATGACTGCAATACTAAAGAGTACTAGTTCCGTATCCTACGTGATCATCATCTCCATATGACTGGAGTGATACTTCCATCTTGACATCACACCCAATACACTACGATTCTCAATATACCCAGAAGAGGCGTACACAGAACTTGTTAAAGCCTTGGACGACCAAAACCAAAGTATATTGATTGTCCCAAGTATTAGCGATGCAAGTCTCAGGTTAAGACCAAATACACCTACCCTGATTCGGACTTCCATAGACACATAGTCATACTTCCAATGGAATTCCGAGGGGTCTATCCAGAGCGAAGCTGTTTCCGTACCATCGGTAAACACAACCTCCTATCACACTTGCATAAGTATCCAATACTTAAATATATGAGAACTATGCCGTTATGCTCTCACAACGCGCACAAGTGCAATACTAGTCTATTCCGCATTATCGATGTCCAATCTCGATAATACTACGACTAGAGATTATTTAATGATTAAACCTTAGTGGATTAATACTGTCTCATATCTTATTAATCCAGAACTAATCTATGGACTTTTATCATTTATATATCCTGGTAATCCAATTACAAATGATAAAAGAGCAATTTCCTTTGTCACATAGTTAATTTGTACAACAACACAATGTTTTGTACAAATAGTGATGTTATGGGTCATAATTGTCCAACAATATATATATATATATATATATATATATATAGTTTACTATACTCAAAATGAAAATAATATAATATATAAAAAAAATACATATCATCAAAATTAATGTCAGTCAATACATCATCAGGCCTAATATCTCTCTCATCTGACATCCTCTTTAGAAGTTATAAAGCCTCATATAATGACCGTTCTGTTCATTTCTGTCGATCATAATTCTCTTATGTCGCTCTTCGATCCTCGTCTGACCCTCCTCTATCGCATTCATGCGGTCACGTAATAAAGTGACTAATGGATCACCTACATGAGAGAAGCGTGAGATGAGCCAACGCGAGATGAGCCAGCACCATCGGATCCTACTGGAGGATCATCAACAACAAGATCATCATGTGATGGCTGGTTCTGCGTAGCACGACAACCTACCAAACAGATAAATAAAAATTAAATAATCGAATCATTATCAATATATATATATATATATATATATATATAAGCCGGGTGATGATCATGCCATGGGGAATGTCCGACCTACTATGGGAATGAACCTGAAACCGATGCCCTATAATAATGGCTTCTATCTCCATCCTACGACTCTACAAGGAAAAATATATTTTTAGGATTTGTCTATAATACAAAATATAAAAATAAATTAATATGTACAATAAAAGATATAACATGTAGTATGCAGCCCAGCAAGACGATGTCTAAAATATTGACCTCATCATGGTGACCGATATGGGGCACGATGATCAACAAATGATATCCTCTATATGCTGAATGCCTAATTCGATGTGCCTCCGCCTCAAAGCGTGAAATCAGCCATCATAATACGAGACGCGCTCACTCGTCGTAAGTCTCGGTCCTATTACCATACCTATGACAACTCTTTGATCAAACCATGTTTTGTAC
The DNA here is from genome assembly GCA_019454045.1 of Zanthoxylum bungeanum. NCBI lineage: Eukaryota > Viridiplantae > Streptophyta > Magnoliopsida > Sapindales > Rutaceae > Zanthoxylum > Zanthoxylum bungeanum. The sequence goes on along the minus strand of SKCR01023737.1, from coordinate 90,461 downwards.
CGCCAGCCATCATAGGGCCCAAACTACATATCCTCCACAACCTGACATCCCAATACCTCACATGTCAAGTACGAGGTAATATCCAACCTCCTCTTGAACAACTAAGAAGAAAATTGAAAAAGGTGATTCTGAACCGTTTCCGGATCGATGTCACTGATGAACATACGACGTAATCGAGTATAAACTGATACGTCTAAAGTATAAAGGCTATCACATCTCATCTCGAGCAGTAGATCGATATGTCCATATCCTGTAATATATTCTATATCTATTGCATATGCCCCAATAATAAGGCGTGCAATCCAAATATTTTGATATCGAGCAAATGTCTCATTCTTTGGGCAGTAAAAAGGAACAACACTAGCTATAACTTCGGAAATAAGTTCGGATTTTGGACCAACTTCGGAGACGACTTTAGATTTCCTAAGAAACATCAGAGAAAAGTTCGGATTTCTTAAGTTTGATGGATAATTCAGATATTTTTTTGTCGTGTTATGTTCACTTCGGAGACCTCAGCCTTATATATTTTTGAAATTTTGGAGATCCGAAATAACAACTTCAGAGATCCGAAGTTACTTCGGACATCCGAAGTTAAAATATTGGATCTCCGAAGTTTCAAATAAAAAAATAAACATCGGAGAATGTGGCTATTTTTGCAAACCCAAATTTTATGCCTTATTTTGGCAAATGAAAATGCAGATTCTTTTATTTGAAAAAAAAAAAGATCAAAAGAATTAGAGTAATGATATAAAGACTAAACATGATTAAAGAAGGACAAAATAATCATCAAAATGACATCATTTTGATATTTTTATTTTATTTTATTTTTATTTACCATCAAGACGACATTATTTTGATGATAATTTTATCCCTATTTAATTCTGATTTAATCTCCTCATCATTTTTCAGGAGGGCTTGAAGGGAAAAATAATGAAGAAGGGTTTGGTTTGGTAAGGCCAAATCACTGCTTGTGATTAGCTGGATGGAAAGCTATTGGCTGTGATGAATGGAGCTTCTTATTAGAATGAAGCAGTCCACATCAAATTATTTCTCCTTATTATTAATCTCCCTCCTATATAATAAATACACATTCCCATAACTCTTCTAAATCATACCCACAACAATTCTCTTTCTAATTAGTAACACAAAGTTGTTACACTAATGGCTATCTTAACAAATGTAATTGTGTTTCTTTGCATTTACAGTCTTGCATTTTGTTCTTGTGTTTCAGGGCGACCTGCTACTTTTGTTGAAGATTTTACAGTCACTTGGTCTGATACCCATATCAAGCAAATCAATGGAGGCACGGCCATCCAGCTAGTTCTTGACCAAAATTCAGGTGCAGTTCCACTTATTGTATATATATTTTTTACGTAAAATTTTCATTTGTTTTTTTGCATGCATGATTGAATGAAATGGTATATTTTAGGATGTGGGTTTGCTTCCAAAAGGCAGTACTTGTTCGGACGTGTGAGCATGAAGATCAAGCTCATTCCTGGAGACTCTGCTGGAACTGTCACTGCATTTTATGTATGTTACTTAGCATTTTATGCAACCCAAACAAGTTGAGCAGTGATATGGAGATTAAACAAGAACAAAACATCAAAAAACGCGTTGTTTTGATAATAATTTTGTCACCGTTTTGTCCTGATTTAATCTCCTTAGTATTTTTCTGAGTTGAAACTTTGTGGCATGCATGATTATTAACATTTGGTTTCTTTGGTTAAATTTTTTCAAAGATGAATTCGAACACAGACACTGTAAGAGACGAGCTAGATTTTGAGTTCTTGGGGAACAGAACGGGTCAGCCTTACACGGTGCAAACCAATATATATGCACATGGAAAAGGGGATAGGGAACAAAGAGTGAACCTCTGGTTTGACCCTGCTGCAGATTTCCACACTTACACTATTCTATGGAACCACCACCATATTGTGTAAGTGAACCATCCAACTCAAAAAACCTTTGGAAACAAAAATATTTTTTCATTTTAGAGATTCTAATGTTTCGTTGTTAAATCTGTTGTTCAACTCTTTAACAACATGAAAAAATCAAAAACTCCGCCCTTATTCTCAATCTATCCAAGAGATTGAAAGACAAAGTCATTTGGTGTCCCCTTCAGTCAAGAAATGGCGAGATACAATCACTAGTCAATATGCTTTTCTCCCATGTATTTCTTCATTCATGGTTTGATATTCCAATGTCCTAGAGGTAGAGGAACCACACCAATCCATCACAAATTTGATGATTGAACTCTACTGTAGTAAGTCTTGCGGAAAAATAACTTGACGCGAAGATGATAAAAAGCTTAACAACTCTTATCCTTGTTACTTTTACATATGACATGTGAACAATTTTTAACTTGTTTGTTATATATATGCAGATTCTATGTGGATGATGTGCCAATTAGGGTTTACAAAAACAATGGAAGGGTCCCATTTCCTAGGAACCAACCCATGGGGGTATATTCGACATTATGGGAAGCAGATGACTGGGCAACAAGAGGTGGTCTAGAGAAAATAGATTGGAGCAAAGCTCCCTTTTATGCTTATTACAAAGACTTTGACATTGATGGGTGCCCAATTCCAGGGCCAGCAAATTGTGCTTCAAACCCTAGGAACTGGTGGGAAGCAAATAATTATGAAGCCCTCAGTGCCATTGAAGCAAGAAAATACAGATGGGTTCGTCTCAACCACATGATCTATGATTATTGCACTGATAAATCAAGATTCCCAGTTACCCCACAGGAATGCCTTGCTGGCATCTAATATCAAGCCAATTGAGCATGCATATGCTTGATGTTATATTACCAATTTGGACCATACATACACATCCGTATCATAACTTTTTACGTACGTATCTGTATATATAATATTTGTGTGATAGGATAAGAGCCATGTAAATCAAGGGGTAGAATGGGAAATGAACATTGTGTTTGTGTGCATTTAAATGTAATTATGGGAGTGGGAGGAAAGTCGATTTCTACATGTACCATATGTGTGTCTGTATTCGATGCACTATATCCTGTGGCAACAAGTGTTAGAATTTATTTGCAACAAGATTTTTAACACAAGAGCTTAGAATACAATTAATGAATTAATCGGATGATACATGGAGCGTACCTGATTTAGAATCCATATCTGCAGCGAAAATTTCTGTAGATCTATTGATAAGTTGCACTGAGGAGATCACCCTCTGCTCCTCACTTCTTGATGGTGAGAAACTTACTTGTCCTGATTAAGCTTCCTTTATGCCTTAATATTATTAAAGCTTTAAACTTCTCTTGATTTTGCTCACGGCAAAATTGCTAGCTCTCAACCTTTCTTTTATTTTTCTTTATGGAAAATGTTTGTTGTGTATATCTTATGAGAAGCATTAAGGCTTCTTTTATAATACAATTGCCTGGATTTGATGTAAGGCTTATCCTAATGCTTTACATCAAATCAAGGATTAAATAAAAGAAAGGCAATTATGCATAAGCTTATCCTTATGCTTATCATAATCACTATTAATGAGAGAGACATAAAACTTAATAATTAAAAGAAGCTTATTGAGTAAGCTATTATAGGAGAGTGAGGGTGAGACCTTAGCTCACTAATTTATTTTATGGAGTGTAATGAGCTCACCCACCAAAAGTCCATAACAAATCCAGAGTCTGCTCTAATATCCACACATCAAATAATAGAGTGCATCCCACTTTATTAGATCAGACAATTGGGCGTCACAGTTTCTATTACAAAATCAATTATCTTAGCGCTTTATATTAAAACCTGTATCACAATTAATATAAGCCTATAATTAGAATAAAATATTCTAACATTCTCCCACTTGGGCGATATCAATTGTGGATGTTTTAATGCTAAGAAGACTTTATGAATCCAAAATTGGTTCAGAAACAACTCTAGTATACCATTCCGTCCAATAAGATCGTAGATATAGAATCATGGCAGTACCTACATTATAATGCAACATAGTCCCTTCCATGGTCACGTATATCAAACAACCATATCGACATGAACAAGATGTGATAGAGCAGTAAGATACAATAGCACCCACTTTATGATCTAAAATACATGTATTATTTTCTCTTATCGGTCCCCAATTTCTCTACCTTATGCAGCCCAGGCCACATGAGAAATCAAGGCTTAAATATAAGCATGTATGTCTTCTATTATCCCAAGATAAACTTTATGTGTCACAAAACATACCAACAAGGCTTTATAACTTTATGCCCCAAGCCAATGCTTATGATTGACACACATCATAAGACTTTACACAATAATATATCAAACAATAAACATAAATCTCTTCCAATGAAGATGCACTTTATAGATAATCATTGCAAAATACAAAATACATGTACGAATGTACAAACAAAATAACATAGAACAATGATGCCTCCCACTAACCTAAGGTATCAAAAGACCTTACCAAACCCATACAAGCAACATGCTTTACAAAAACAATGAGTCTAAGACATTTGGTCAAAGGATCAACAATCATATCATCTGTACCGATACGCTCTACAAGAATGTCACCTTTCTTAACTAACTCCTTTATTGTCAAGTATTTGACCTCCATATGCTTTGACCCAGTGATATTCTTATTATTTTGGTAAATAATACAGCTGAAAGATTATCACAATATAACCTTATAGGTCTAGAAATGGAGTCAACAATTGACAATTCTTTAATGAGATTTTTTAGCCAAACAGCCTGTGACGCTGCACCAAAACATGCTACAAACTCAGCCTGCATTGCGGAAGAAGTTACTAGTGTCTGCTTGACACTTTTCCAAGATATAGTTCCACCTGCTAGCATAAACACATATCCTGAGGTAGATTTCCTATCATCTGAACAACCAGCAAAGTCAGAATCCGTATACCCTACTAGTTCAAGATTCTCAACATTTCTGTATGTTAACATGTAATCTTTAGTCCCCTTAAGCTACCGAAAAACTCTCTTGGTAGCAGTCCAATGTTCCTTTCTAAGATTAGATAAAAATCTTCCCAGTACACCAACTGCAAATGCAATGTCAGGTCTAGTACATACCTGTGCATACATCAGGCTTCCTATTGTATTGCACTAGCATATGACACTGCCTTCATGGACTCTCTCTCAACCTCATTCTCAGGTGACTGTGCCAGGCTCAATTTATCACCTTTAGCAATTGGCACATCCCAAGATTTACAATCATGTATACTGAATCTCTTCAGTATTCGCTCAATGTATGCCTTCTGAGAGAGACCTAATACGTTTTGAGTTCTATCTCTGTGGATTTCAATACCCAGAACAAAAGATGATTCTCCAAGATCTTTCATATTGCCTAGACAATGACTGCTTTACCTCATGCAACATTCCTAGATCGTTACATGCAAGTAAAATATCATCTACATAGAGAATGAGAATGATATATTTTCTCCCACTGATCTTGATATATATGCATCTATCAACTTTACTTTCCACAAAGCCTAAAGAGGAGATTACACTGTCAAACTTTAGGTACCACTGCCGTGAGGCTTGTTTCAAACCATAAATAGACTTTTTAAGTCTACAAGCAAGATGATCTTCACCATCTTTCTGAAATCCTTCAGGTTGTACCATATAAACCTCTTTGCTTAATTCTCCATTTAGGAATGCAGTTTTAACATCCATCTGATGTAGCTCTAAATCATAATAAGCTACTAGTGCCGTGATTACTCTAAATGTATCTTTAGAAGATACATGAGAAAAAGTTTCAGTATAATCAATTTCTCCTCTCTGAGTAAATTCCTTGGCAACTAATCTGGCCTTAAACCTCTCAATATTCCATTTGGAGTCTTTCTTGGTCTTATAGACCCATTTACAACCAATAGGTCTACAACCTTCATGTAATTCAACAAACTCCCACACACCATTACAGCCATTTCTTTTTTTATTTTTATTTATTTATTTATTTATTTAATGCTTTTGACAATCAAACTAAAGGCAGCAACAACCAACAAATAAGATTCCTTTATTTTCAGATCCAGACTCATCTTCTCCGTATTTCAGTTTTCATAAATCCCAAAATTTACAGATATGAATTAATAATTAATCAAATAACTTTATGTGCTTAAAAATTAGATCAATTATTAACAATCATCAACAGATCAAAGTAATATGGATCTAATAAAAAAATTCATCCGAAAAATTCATCAGATTTTTCTTCACTTTATGAAAAATATATAGATTCTAAGATTGTGTTCCTGAAGCTCTGATACCACATGTTAGAATTTATTTGCAACAAGATTTTTAACACAAGAGCTTAGAATACAATTAATGAATTAATCGGATGATACATGGAGCGTACCTGATTTAGAATCCATATCTGCAGCGAAAATTTCTGTAGATCTATTGATAAGTTGCACTGAGGAGATCACCATCTGCTCCTCACTTCTTGATGGTGAGAAACTTACTTGCCCTGATTAAGCTTCCTTTATGCCTTAATATTATTAAAGCTTTAAACTTTTCTTGATTTTGCTCACGGCAAAATTGCTAGCTCTCAACCTTTCTTTTATTTTTCTTTATGGAAAATGTTTGCTATGTATATCTTATGAGAAACATTAAGGCTTCTTTTATAATACAATTGCCTGGATTTGATGTAAGGCTTATCCTAATGCTTTACATCAAATCAAGGATTAAATAAAAGAAAGGCAATTATGCATAAGCTTATTCTTATGCTTATCATAATCACTATTAATGAGAGAGACATAAAGCTTAATAATTAAAGGAAGCTTATTGAGTAAGCTATTATAGGAGAGTGAGGGTGAGACCTTAGCTCACTAATTTATGGAGTGTAATGGGCTCACCCATCAAAAGCCCATAACAAATCCAGAGCCCGCTCTAATATCCACACATCAAATAATATAGTGCAACCCACTTTATTAGATCAGACAATTGGGCGTCACAGTTTCTATTACAAAACCAATTATCATAGCGCTTTATATTAAAACATGTATCACAATTAATATAAGCCCATAATTAGAATAAAATATTCTAACAATAAGAGCTTATGCTTAATTGTGAAAATGATGACTCATATTCAGGAACGGTCTCGAGTTACTCTAAATTTTGAGAGATTATAAACAAGTTTCTAAAATAAGATCCTATCGAAGATAAAAATAAAAATTACATTATACATATACTTAATTATTTAATTTTTTTAAATTGATACCATAATTTTAGGGCAAATTTTAAAGCTCAACCAACTTCATGTCTCAACTGAGCGTTTGATTATTAACTGATTGATCATAGGTTTGAATCTTATTAGAAGAGATTTGATTCATTCCAAAATAAAGAATTCAAAATGTCGTAATCCGCTTTGACCATTAGAAGTAGATAACACATTTCTCATGTCTTTGTTTCTATTACATTTTATCTCATCATATTTCATTATGTTATGCTATATTTGAGAATCACCTTCAATACCATTGTGTCGATTCAAGATAATCCCGTGTTCCATAGTCCTTGGACTATTTACAACTAAAATTTTTCGTATGTACTAGTAAAGTAAAAAATAACCGGAGGGAACAAGCAAAACTGCAATTTTTACAATTATTTGAATTGTTACTATTTACGTCTGAACTCTGAAGCTTATATAAACCTAAAAAGAGCTGGCATTTGCATATGTAAGGCCACCATTTTGTTGCAAGAGAGTATTTATAATGAGGCCAAACCAATTTCAGGCTCTGAATTGATTTCAAGCATCACACATAATTTGATTTCACTGGGAAAAAAAAAAGACTACTACTCCTAAGAGAGCGAAAACAAGGATATAAAAGGTCTTTATAAGAAAAATAGAAGTGTCGGCTCAATCAAACAGCTACCTACCTAGCATTGAAAGCTTCAAGCAGTTCATAAATCGCCTAAGATATAGATGCATTCGCAAGAAAAATCTTACAAAGCATAGAGTCGCGATTACCTCTACCTCGTTGACAGGTCCCCATCAGGTGTGAGAGACTGCGATCAAAGCATACAATAATGGATAAGGTTACAAAAATAAATAGTACACTACAATAGAAAGCCACATATTATTGGTGAATCACAGGTCATATTAATGAAATGAGATGTAATAAATGTTGGGAGAGTGTGTGCGTACATCAGTTGTTGTTTCCTTGTAGTTGCCACTGTTAGTACCATGATTTTGATGATGCCAATGAAGCAAAAAGACTCAAAGATAAGAAACTTGACAAAGATGATCAATGTTAACGACTCGGCGATTTGGTTTCGATGGTTTAGAAACATCTATATATTAGCGAATCAAGTTCAATGAAGTCAAAGTTGATGATGAAGCCAAAATGAGCTACAAGATGATAAAAAGCCAAAAAGATGATGAAAAATATCAAAGAGCAAAAGCCAAGCAAGATGAAGATCAAGATGATTAAGAGCTAAAACTAATTGTAAGTGAGTTTATTCAAATGTTTTAAAACTCTTAGGAATCATACATTTTGCATCACTTGCATTTAAAATAGCTTAAAATGCTTAAGAAAAAATATTTGCACTTTATTTGCACCAAAATGAATTTCAATGCACAAGTGCATCAGAAAATGGTTTTGAAAAACTAGCAAACGGTTGAATTAAATTTCAAATGATATACCGTTAGATAGATATGTGTCTCTAGTTTGCTACGGTTCAAACGGAACACAATTCCGATATATAGAACTTTTGCTAGAGCCATATTACTACAATATGTTCAGATGTGCGTTTTCTGCAAACCTGTCACATTAAAAAAATTCCACAAAATTCATCTTAATGTTTTTTTAGGCTGAATTTTTTACAGATGATAGAACTATGTGTATAGTTTATGTAGAAATTTACGGATCTTGATTTGTAATTTTCTAGAGCAAGTTATGACCAAAATATTGAGTGCTGTCAGGATTGTCTGGTCATCAGAAACTTACTGAGAAAAGTATACCGGTCTGAGACAAGCATACCGGTCACCATACCAGTCAAACCTGAATTTTTCATACATTATGGAACTGGGCCAAATCATACCGGTCTCTTTTCAATGTTCGAAAACACAATAGTCATATTTTTAGAAGCTGCTTCTTGATGTCAGACCGGCATACCGGCATCAGAACAGAAAAACGACCATTATCAATTTTAACGCTATAAATTGAAGCTTGGTTTCATTTTTGCAAAGGGGAAACATTTTGGAAAAATTATATTCAAAGCAAAAATCATTTTCATACATCTTTTGATTACACAAACAAACTTCAAACACTTTCAAATAGAGTTTTTCGAATCTTCTACATCTTACTCTCTTTACATTTGAAAAAGCTCATACTTCATCTTCATATTCCTATTAGTGAGCTTTGATACATTTGGGTGAGATACTCACATTTAAATCTTCTTTGTAATCTTTTGTGAGTACCGAAATTGTGGTTGTAAACTTTTATTATCAAACACTTGTATGGAAATCTCTTGTGTGAGTGGGTATACTCTCAAGGATAGATTTGTGTAAAAGGTTAAGAGAAACCTGGGATCAAAGACCTCTATTGTAAAGGTTTGGGAGTGAGCCCGGAAAACTTTCGGTGTAAAGTGCGGATTCATTTTACATAGTGGAAAGCTTCAAGCATGGCTTTGAGTAGTGGACGTAGGCAAAGAGTTGGCCGAACCACTATAAATCCGATGTCAATTTCTCTATCCCTATCTCATTTACTTATTGCAAGTTTTATATTATCTTTTCATATCATATATTAATCTTGTCATTATTGAATATGTTAATTGGGGAAATTGATTTCTAAGCTTAATCGGTAAAGGTACTAAATAAGTAGCTTAAAATTGAAAAGATTTTTAATTCCGCATTATTTTGTCACATACCCAATTTACCCTCCCTCTTGGATATAGTTGTTGTTTAAGTGTGCTTGTAGGCGATTTCAGCCACAAGCCTTGTCTATTCACAATCCAATATTGAATACTTATACATGCATCGGAATTTTGGAAATGGGATCACCTGGAAAACTTCGGGGAGAATGTAATGAAACTAATATTTTACTTCTTAGCATTACTGATTTTGACTGCAACTGGATCTGAACAGTATGGACAATTCCCGAACAGAACATCATATGACCTGCGACACAAGCATACACAGAATTCATCAAACAAGTAGCTTAGAAGAAAGACTAGAGCAATGAAGATATTCATGGCCATTAGACGGCAAACATTTGACATGATTACTTGGACCTCTTAACTCAACAGGACATGGATTTTAAATCTAAATTTTCACAGTGACCCAAAATAAGCTTGGTGCATCACATTGTTCTAATGACTTGATTTGATGATTATAATGGGTAAATATCAGTTGGGTTGGAACTTGGAAGCAACTTGACAGGGAAGAAATCATTTAAGAATGTATCATGTATCTGAAAAAAAAAAAGGGAAGAAATGGATTCATGAGGGCAGATGTGGAAATGCAACAAGATAGTGTTACTTCTGGTTATATTGTGATCTGTGGAATATTATTGAAAAGAAAATGAATTATCCATCATCATGAGTTCCAGAATCCAGCCATGTACTATGTGCCTAGAAAGCCTTGTGAAAATGCCACATAAAAGTATGCAAGTTTTAAAGGAAATCTATATATGTAGTATGTACTATCTATAACTTCAAAAAACCTCCGAACAATTTTAATTTAACTCCTCACTACAAGTTGAATGAGGTCAGTGAGTGAACTTGAATGTCGAGTTCTGTTTGTTTGCATACACAAGTGCAGTATATAAGACACAATCAAGAAATAGGAAATACCAGTATAGACTATAAAAGATACCTGGGAAATGGCACAAACAAGCTCAATATACAACTCATAACTCGTCACATATATAGCAAATGGAACCTATATTCCATGAACCATATGAACAGCCCAACTCCTAGTATCCTAAGGAGACCCACAGGTCCCATGCCGAATCCAAATAAATAAATAAAAGAGGAAGAAGAATAAGAAAGGAGAGAGAAACTTAACATACTGTCTTGTTGTTGTGATGGAACGCAACCAGTCCCCAAGACAAACACTATGAAAAGCCTTGCTGCAACTGGAATTATCACATGTATAATCAGTTCCACCTCCACTCTTAGCTCCAAGCTCTTCATCTACATCGAATCGCAAAGTGAATGATAGATCAAAAGGTATAAAGTTCATAAGCATTTAATAACATGTACGAAGCATTACCATTGGGAAGAAATTGAGCATAACAAATCCCACATTCAATTTGCTGATAATTATTCTCTTGATCTGGGGGCCTTGGTAGTTGAGTCTCTAACAGGTTTGCAACATTTTCCACAAATGGTTTGTCCTTGTTCCTGTGTTAAAATATATAACCTCATTATGAATATTTGATGATCAAGCAAAATCTTCCTTTTCAGACAATAAGGGAAACAAGTCTACTAGAACAAGGATTATTGAATGAAAAGATTCAGGCATAAGGACCAATAATAATATAACCATATACATCTCTCATTTACGAGGGGGAAAGGTGGAGGCCATTTTCTTATTGCCCCCCAATTTTTAAAAACTTCAGAAGACAAAATTGAAACTATAGTAGTATAGTACCCGCATTCTACCTCAGTTCCTGAAACTCTAACATCTTAATCTGAGACCACTTGGAAAACCCTCAAGATACTAAATGAGCTTGAGCTTGCTCTAAAAGAAATAAATATTTAACTATTTGCAGGTGAAGCAACAACATCCATGAAAACGGTTGTTTCGCTGGAGCTACATCAACAAACTTTAAGTAACTTTACATTGTAAATATCACAGATAAAGAAATAAAGAGTCCAAAAAATAGATTGCCAGACTTACCATCTCTTGCCATTTCTTTGCCATGTCTTTCTCAAGGAATTCACCATGGGACCAGAGCCCATAAAACGACATCTACCAAAAGTTAAGATATTCATTACTATGAAAAGAAGGATCTACCAACAACAGAATAATATCAAATGAAGAAAAAATCTTACTCAGGTAAAGACCTAGGATCATCAACGTGAATAGACAACATGATGAAGCAATTATTTCCTGAAGGAGAGAAAATAAGATTTATAAACCTAGAGAGTAAAGAATGACGACAGACCAAAATGTGAAACCAGCTATCAAGAAAATTCTTATCAACAAATTGCTCACCCAAATTAATTTGGCGACAAACATTAGCACGAGATGTCTTTTTCAGATCAACAACCCAAAGAGATTTATCAATCTCATCCAAAATAGTCCAAATTTCCTGAAGCTTCTCCAGATGCTGGGTAAGAAAGTAAGTGGTTGACACAACTAATTTTAGGCAATGACTCACAAACACATCCAATCCATAACCTAAACCATGTCTTCAAGTAGTAAGTGGAAGCACAGATAGGGAAAATTGTTGACTTGTTAAATACCTCCCAGAACTGCTGCAGCAAGTCTTTCAATCTTGATTTTCTTGTCCATTTTAAATTAAATATATATGGTAGATCCTGAGGAAAAAATCAAACAGGCATTAGAGCTGAAATGGCAAGCTGAAACATCAAAGAGACTATAGTATACCAACCACTGAAACTGAAGGAGGGCTTCTAGGATAATTCTTGTTTAACTGAATTTCCAAGCAATGCACTCTTCCCTTCCTATCTCTGGCACTCAAATATACAAACTGTCAAGTCAAATACAAAGATAATGCATAGTATAAAAATGAAGAAGGAATCGTAATGTGACAATGATGAAACATTTACAAACAATTCACAATTGATGGGCAAAAACATCCACCACAAAAGTATCACAAAAAACAGTCTACTGTAGCAATGACAGACATATTTATGAATTTCTGCAGCGTTAGCATAGTGAATGTTATGCTGCAAAACACTAGTTCTGTATGCTCGTATCATGCTTATAACTCGAAATCTTTTGTTTCTTCAGGATTCCAGGACTAGTGTAAAGTATCCTTAATCATCACACCTCTTATTTCAAAACTACGGCAAAATCAATATAGTTTCTCCTACACTCATAATATGCATAGAATCAATAATATTTTTTAAAATCAATAATCTATTAAGACCAAGAATATTCATATCATTTCACGGCACCAGAAATTTCCGCCATTATGTTTTACAGAAATAAAAAAACAAACGCAACCTTAGTTTGTCTTCTTAGAACAGTTTCCAAAAATCCAAAAAAAAAAAAAAAATTAAAACAAAAATGGACGAATATTAAAAAAGAAAAGAAAAACTGTTTCCTTCCTAAAGGATTATATATATATATATATGTATATGTATCTTACGTAACACGAAAACTGAGAAACTTTAGATCTTCACTCAGTCTCACGAGATGTTCCCATCCAACTTCTTCTATCTGCACATATGAAATATTAAACTTATGAACATCAAGACAATCATCATTGAAAGCTTTACTAGCAGATCATTTTAAAATACTAAACACAAATTTGGAAAAATAAATAAATAAAAAATAAACACATTGTATTCAATTGTATTGGTGTGATCCAACAGCAAAGACACAATGCAAATACTAGCAGATCATTTTAATATACAAGATTAAATGAAGAATCTTCGTTGAAATTATAACAAACGCTAGAAAGAAGAGACTTGAAATCACCTCTGAGTAGACTAAGCGACTAAATGATGATGAATTGGCCAATTCTCTGTGTTCAATTCGCTCCTGATAAAATAAAAATAAATAATTATATAAGCGAGTAAATTTAGAAAAACAAATAAATAATCGGCAGCCAAAATCAGCTAAAGCTAGTATAATTGGATTCTGTGCTGTACCATTTGATTTCCGCTTGAAACTCACCGTGTCTGTCGTCGTTTCTTAATCGCCGCAAGCTCGCGCACTCTCTTTGGAAATGGCGTCGGGTCGGGTCGGGCATTGTTTGGAATAGTGTTGCTTTATCCGGCCCATACAAATTGGATTGAAGTTGCTTCATTCGGTCCATAATATAGGAATGTCAGGCAGTTGTAAGGGTGTGGGTCAGATCGGGTGTGACTTGTTCAAATTTTGGGATACCCGGTCGGATCTGGTCACGTGGAGATCGAGTCGAGGGTCGGGTCACGCAGCGGTGAAACATGATCGGGTGGGGTCGGGTCGGGTCGGCTAAAAAATAATTTTTTTTCAATGAATTAATTATTTTAAAATATAAATATTAGTTATTTTAAGTCCCGAAAATTATCATATATATAAAGTTTTAATACAACAAAGTAATAAACAAATGAAATAATAGTAAAAACTTTAAAAAATTAATAATTTTTTTAGAAAAATAATAAATTTTTTAAAAAAATAATTAAAATTTTAGAAAAATAATAAAAATATTATAGGGTCGGGTCGGGTTTTAGTGTCAAACCCGTTGCCGAACCCGAAAATTTCGGGTCGGGCCGGGTGGAAATTTTTTATTTTTTAAAAACCTGCGCGGGTCGGGTCGGGTCACGTCGGGTCGCGGGTTGACCCGACCCTATGAACACCCATAGGTAGTTGGGACGTCCCATCCCGACTGTGCTCGTTTCGTCTTATCTGAAGATTATTTGAAATGAAAAATTTATCCTGAATTTTAAATTTCAATCGGGATTCAAAATATTTTAAGATAAAATTTGAGATTTTTTTGAGTTATTACAATCTACATATATTACAATATGCTGTCAATTGGGATTCTAGATACATACAAGTTATGATACTGCCCAGAAATCAACTGAGACGCAGCTCGGAACTCAATTATTAACAATCAACCAAGACACAGCTTGGAAATCAACTCTCATATAGGAGAAAATCTTCCTCCAGACCCTCTCTAGCCTATGGAGGAAGATTTTGAGTCCCCACTGCTTTTGTGGGGACTCGAACCCATGTCTCTCACTTGGTGAGAGACATGGGTTACCAATGGGCTACACACCCATTGGCATAAAATTTGAGATTTGAAATGAAAATCATCTCAAATCTTAAGCGAAATTTTTATTCTGGATACATATTTCATCTTGAATTCTGTACCAATTCCTGAATAGGTCGGGATTTTGTTCGGAATTTAGAAATTTTTGATAATCTTAAATGTTACAATTATAGTGGATCCTAAGGAAAAATTATCTTGAATTCTTAATCGAATGATTAAAGATCTCAAATCTTAATCGAATATGATAAAATTTGGGATTTTTAAACATGGTAGAGGTTTTTTTTAATTTTCAAAAATTATGGGAATTTCACTTTTTACTAAACATTAAGGGGTTGGGCTCATTTTCCCTTCGTCAGAAATTAACCATTGATGGTGGTTTTTTTGAAAGCTATTACCTCGATGAAGGTTCAGATACCGAGTAGGGGTCGAAAGAAGATTATATTTAGCCAAAAATGAATGATAAAGGCCCAAGGGCCTAGCAAGAGATGTGGTCTGATATAGAGACTCGACCCCGTGGTACAGAAGAGTTCTTCCGAGAGCAGAGAGTCTTGAGGATGAAGTAAATTTTGATATAGACCCGACTACAAGTAGATGGGTGATTTGGGGTTTCCTGAGAGTTTGTAGAGACCGACCCGAGGAGGTCTGTGAAACCCGACATAATTGAAGGGATGAGCAATACTTCGATAAGCATAATCCATCTCGGCATGCCGACCGGAGGAATGAAGATGGGATCATATGCCGACCATTATTGAAGTCATGTGACGTATGCCCTAAATGGGAATATGTGCTTCCAGAAGGCTAATTATGGTGGAAGGAAAGCAACAGTTCACAATGGTTATAGGCCCTGCCAGTCAGCATAGAGGAATAAACAGATTTGATTGGCTAGATTGAGAGTTGTTGAGGATGGTAAAGACCGTAATGATGATCTTGTGACATTGGCTGACATTACGATTGGTGGAACAATGTCTTTTGAACTCTATATAAAGGGGTTGAAGTCACAAATTCAAGAGTAGCAATTACGGTAACTCGCAACTTGTAAAATCAAGAACGTAAGAGCTTGAGATAGAAAGAGAAAGTTGATCAGTCATCCGACCACCTGAGAGAGTTAAATCAGACTTGTTTAGACCAGATGTGTTGTATTATTGTATATTTGTGTTCCAATTTATAGCTCGGGTCAGACTTAAGCACGAGCAATAATAAAATTATTAGGGCGAATGTGGAACCCCTAGGTTTGGATCGGTGTACCCCGCAGTGGAAATGATTCTAACCGTGAATATAGAGTATGTGTGTATTTTTAAATAATAAAATGGAATAATATATTCCATTACGAAACCATAGAAATAACTGGGGATGAATCGAAATTTAAAAACTCAAAATCGGATAAAAACGAGTTTCAATGTGCGCGTGCGCACGTGCACTGTTCGCACGTGGACAGTGCGCTGAAGCTTTTTTCGTTTTTCAAAATTGTATTAGACATCAGCTCTCTGGAAATTCCAGAGAGCTGATACATATGGGTATATTACCCAAAATACTTCTAATTTTCTCCAAATATTTTCAAACACCCAATATCTAATTTTCAATATAAAAAAAAAAACATCAACACATGTTATAGAATAAAAATAAATATATTCTAAATATGCATTACTTTGAATCAAAATACAAATCAAATTAGATTCCCACAAAGAAGTGACTCATGAACAATTCTAGATTACTTAAATGTGGTCAAATGATTCTACAATGGTAATCATAGTTCCAAGCTTTCATCTTGAGTTCCAAGCTTTAATTTTATGTTTCATATCCAACATGAACATTTTTTTATCCAATCACAAATATATTGTGTTTATGCTTCTAAAATATTTATATACAATTCATTAACCTAATTTCAACATCAAGTTATGTTATTATATATCGAATACATAATACATCACTATATGTTTCACTAATGATAACAACTCGCTAATGAAAAATATAACTTTAGAGAAAATTAAACTTACCTAGCAAGTTTGATTTCAAGATCCAATCTTCTTCTCTTTGTGCTTGTGTGCCATCATTGTGGCAAGGCCGGACACATTAGGCCTAAGTGCTTCATGCTTCACAAGCAAAAGAAGAGGCCTAAAAAGGTGTCACCTAGATTTGACTCTTCAAATCTAGCTTCTCAAGTTTCTGCACTAACAAAACAGACAAAATTTCTTAGTGAGAAACTTAATTTGTTTACTAGGAATTCTCAAGTGGATGAGATTCCTAGAAAGGTTTGGGTAAGGAAGCAAGATGATTTCCCATCTACTTCTGCATGTCCTGATGGACATGATGAGAGTGCACTTCGGTGGAACTCTGCTTAAAAGATGCATTTTTATGTTCCCATTGCATGTGTGTGCGCGTGTGTTTTATGTTTTTGCACGTTTCTTTTGTTTTCACAGCATATGGGTGTGTGTGTGTCTTGTTTTTGTTATATGTCCCTTGGTATATAGGATGGAAACCCGGACATAAATTTCATAGCCGATTCCGAATGGACGGTAGTATGATCTACACTCGGGATACAACTCCACGTACCATTGGATGTTTTGCAAGCCTATTTATGTCTTTATTTTTATTTTGTTAAAATCTGAAAAATACAAAAAAAAATAGAAAATGAAAAAGACAATATTTTTATGGCTTGTTAGAGCATGAATAGCATGTGCATGTGATCCTGGTATGTGGGATATATGATTATGCATGTATGATATGCTGTTATTTTTCTTGATGCTCTATATACATAAGTGTGTGTGATAAAAAACTTTGGTATATCATGTGCTTGCACATCACATACACGTTTTTATTTTATCAAGGCTTGGTCGCATGTATGAGTTTTTGGACTGGCAATCTAATTTCTACCATACTTTGTTTACTGAATAGTGTGACCTTTGACTAGATGACCTTGCTATCCTCTTTTGTAAAAGTAAAAAGAAATAAATTTAAAAAGAAAAATGAGACTCAAGTGCAAAAGAGCCAAAATGGCCAAATTCAAAAGATAAGGGCAAAAACCCTTCACTCGAAAGAGTTGTTAAAAATGAGCTCATGATATTTCTGGGGTAAATAATATAGCATGCAACCAATGTTGCTTATTTTCAGGTCCTAGTGGTGCTGGGTTTGAACACTTATTTTGTGGACTTGGTTTGTTTAGAGATGGATTTCTTTGGCTGTGTCCAGCTCATAAAATAAGGTCTTAAGCCTTGATTTGTTGTGCACTTTATTTTTCCACGCAAGTGCTTTATATGCTTTGGTGTTTATGTCATATGCATAAGTGCTATATTTAGCCACTTTTAAAATGATGCATATTGTTTCATGTCATAAACAGCTGAATACTGACTAGGTATCATTGTCTCAGCTTGAAATGCTGTTTCAGTCAGTTTTTGACAGGATTTTTATTTATCTCAGTATGTGCTTGTGTGTGCTTCATGTTACTGCATACCAATTTTTTCTTTCCTGTGCACTTTTCTGAGTTTTGATTTACTTCCCGTGTGTTATTTTGCTAACTGTATGTGCCTGTTAGTGATGGGGAGTAATTCCTGGTTGTTTATGCTCTTGCATGTGTTGTCTCCTGTTCTCTGTTATTTTTCATGTTTCGTTTACCCTTTGTCATTTCGTGACAAAAAGGGGGAGAGAGAGTATATTATAAGGGGGAGAGCTTGATATATAGGAGGGAGTCGTAGAATATCCTTTAGATATCTCCGTCTTAAGGGGAGTTAAGATTAAGGGGGAGAGGGATTTCTACTTGTACATGCATGAGATTTTTACCTGCTTTATGTTTTACTTGATTATCCCAATGCTTTTCACGGTATATTGTTGTTTGTGGATGTTTCAGGTAGCGGTAGCAAGTATGTTGCTGCGGTGGCATTAATTTCAAGACTACTTTGTTAGGTGTTAGATCGAGTCCATTTGTAATAAGTCACTGTTTTGATGGTTGACAGTTGACTATTTGCTTTTTGGGTCTATTACCGTAGTCTTTGTATTAGGTAGTGTTTTGTCACGGAATGCCAAAGGGGGAGATTGTTAGCACCTTTTTTATTGGCATGTATCCGTGACAAAACAAGTTCAATTGAGTTGTAATCTTTCATGAAGATCATTGTGCAATTGGACTGGTTTCTGGCTGCTGTGCATCAGACATGCGTTCGTGGTGCGTTCGTTGAAGTGTTCGAACGATTGGCGTTAGTGCTGCGTTCGTTTGTGGGTTCGAACATGTGGCGTTAGTGGCACGTTCTTTATTGGGTTCGAACGGGAGCATTCCAGAGAGCAAACGTTCGAGGCACGTTCTTGTGGGGTTCGAACGGGAGCATTCCAGAGAGCTCACGTTCGTTGTGCGTTCGATTGACGTTCGAACGAGTCTTCACAGAAAGGGCGCGTTCGTGTAGCGTTCTAGTAAGCGTTCGAACGCGACTGCGATCTGAACGCGTTTTTGGCCTGCAAAACCCTAGGTTTTCACCCTACCTATAAATATAACCCTTAGCCGCCATTCTAGTTAGTTGAAGCATATTTCCCTTGAGCCAAATACTCTCAAAGCTTTCAACTCTCTTTGATTTCACCTTGAAGACTCTTTGAATCCTGTCTTCTTTGTTAATGGTGAAATCCATTCTTTGATTAAACCTTCAACACAACTTAACCCAAATTCCCTAATCCTTTAGAGTTCTTTAGGAGGAAGTTTGGTAGTCGGAGTTCCGGCGTCATTGGTGATATAATCTACTCAGAGACTTCAGAGGTTCTGAAGAAAACCGTGGGTCGCGGGCTTGAGGAGTTGCCTTGAGTTCTTGCAGTATTGAGGTACTTGAGTCGGTGGAGTTGCCACCATAGGTCTTGACCATCGCTGTAAGTTTTTCTCGATATAGTGGATTCGGGTGGTAGCCTATACCCGGAGTTATTTTTTACTCGGAAGAGTTTTCCACTTCGTCACCAAAATCATTGTGTTGAATTTTGTGTGATTGATTTTATTTGCTGCTTAATTATTGTTATTGTTTTTACATTTGCAGCTTATTATTTTTAGTTGGTTGATTTGTTAAATTGCCTGTTGCAATTCCATAGTAGCAGTAACAGGACTTGTCCTGCTTATTGTATTTAAATTCCGCATAGGGTCAGAACTTAGGATAACCCCGAATTTTCAATTGGTATCAGAGCCTGAACTCGATCCTTGACCCTTTAGCTATGGAGCATAGTCAACCATTAAATTGTGATTCCCTCACGTATCGTGATTTGGCCTTGTTTACAAAGAAGTTTAAGAAATTTCTTAAACTTAAGAAGAGTGGCCATAGCAGTGATAGAGATATGGAGAATAAGCCTAGAGAGAGTAGAACATAGCAGGAGAGAGTCTAGAGGGGATAGGGATAATAGATCCCGAGGTGTCCAGTGCCTGATGAATGTGAAGGATTTGGGCACGTTAGATTTGAGTGTCCCACATACCTTAGGGCTAAAGACAAGAAAGTCATGACAACCTCTCTTAGTGATTCTGAAGGTGATGACTCTCCTAAAGGCAATTATATGGCCTTTACTGCTAGTGTGACTGGTGAGAGAGAGAGATTGTGGCTAATGATGCTGATTCAGAAGTCTCTCTTGATGAGTCTGTAGATGAGGAAATTCTTCAGGTAGCATATGTTGAACTGTTTAATGAGAGTTTAGCTATTAAGAAGACTAATATAGAGGTCAATAAAAGGCTGTGAAAGCTGTAGAGCTAGAAAAGAATGAAGCTCAAGCAAAATTTGAGCATAGCCTTTTGATGGTAGATGACCTAGAGGAGAGGAACAGAGGCCTAATTAATAGGGTCCAAATATTAGAAACTGAACTTGAAGATACTAGAACCAGTTGTCTGTATTTTCTAGTGGAAATAAGAAAGTGGATCGTATGTTAGGTATTAATTTTGAGCCTAACTGTGATAAGGCGTCTTCTTCCAAAGCTGTGCCTGTAGCAGCTAAACGTGACTTAGGTAAGAAACCTGTTGAGAGTAGTCATGTTTTTCCTCATGTTATTCCTCATCCTGTTTCCCAACCTCAATCTAGAGGTGTTGTGGGTAAACCTCGCTCTCATCCGAGGTTTGTGCCTGTGTGCCATCATTGTGGCAAGGCCGGACACATTAGGCCTAAGTGCTTCATGTATTTAAATTCCGCATAGGGTCAGAACTTAGGATAACCCCGAATTTTCACAATTAAATTAAGTCAAATACACATATTATTCCATATTTATAATTACCAAAATATCTTCCAATGGTAGAGATATTATGAAATTACAACAAAGCCTTTATGTGATTTTAGATTTGTTGGGTTTTCTAGGTCAAACCAAGATCAAATTAAGCAATGAAATGTGCGAATACAACAAAGTAAAGTAGCAGAAATACTCACTTTGATCGGCTTTGCGATGCGTTGAACACAAAAATTCCGCTCCAAGTTTTTCCTCCTTGTGTGTTTCGGCCAAGGTCCATTTGTTGTGTTCTTTGTGTTGATCTTCAAGCTCCAAGCTTTGTGAATGATTCCATGCTCATAGATGGGTTTCTCTATCACCTTTGAATGACTTTTAACGTGCTAGCAATGGAGAAAATTGCAACAAAATTCCCCTTTTTAAATCTCCTTGTTGCTCTCGGCAATTGAAGAAAATAGGAGAGAAAAAATGGCTTCAAAACCGTGAATGGAGAGAGATGGAGAGATGAGTTAAGTTGACTTAATTTTGTATTTCAAAAATCAAAATTAGATATACCAAAATCAATATTTGGCACATGTCATAAATCTCACCAACTTGGAGTGTAATATAAGCCACCATCATTCCATCACCTAATAACATCACTATAAAGGTAAAAGGTTGACAAGTGATGTGACATGATGTGACTTAAACACTCTCGGGCTCAGGTTCGCTAATTCCGAATTAACGAATTTTCCGTTGCGACGTAATTAAATCAAATTTAATTGAATAATTATGCCTAGCAAAATTACTATTCACGTCGCTCGTGAATTAATTCCAAATTAATTCGTTCGCCCGAATTAAAATCCAATTTTAATTCGGCGTAGAAATCTAATTTCTTATAATATATCGAATATATTATTTTATCGATTAATTCTGAATTAATCGTTCTCTCTCTTCAAATAGTATTTTATCCCAGATAAAATATCTCTGTAATTAATCTTAGATTAATTTTTCTCTCTTATAATTAATCCCAGATTAATTATGTCCGAGTCATACGTCATCGGTGAATCTTCGGGAAGCGACCCATGAGATCCATGTATATGTTGGCAGTAAATCCGGTCGTCGGACTATC
Source organism: Zanthoxylum bungeanum (assembly GCA_019454045.1). Lineage (NCBI taxonomy): Eukaryota > Viridiplantae > Streptophyta > Magnoliopsida > Sapindales > Rutaceae > Zanthoxylum > Zanthoxylum bungeanum. Next base: position 68,325 of record SKCR01023737.1, on the reverse strand, counting down.
CGAACACGTACGTACCTAGTACTACGTTTTTACCGATTTACAAGACATGGTTAGCTTCTAGCAAAGCACCGTGCCTACCCAATTCTCCAGAAAGATTCTTAAAGGAATATGTAATCTGTATCAGACGTAGTATACGTAGTATTGCGTATTGCGATCCAGTATCAGATGTCACGTGATAGGCCTGGGGCTGGATTTATGTCTTCCTCGTACGAAGCACATATCGGATCTCTGGTAACTAGTCTCTATAATCGGATAAACATGACCTAGTCATATTATCCCGATAGCTGCAGCATACAAGAGTACCGGTTCCGTATCCTACATGACCATCATCTTCATATGACTGGAGTGATACTTCTATCTTGACATCACACCCAATACACTACGATTCTCAATATACCCAGAAGAGGCGTACTCAGAACCTGTTAAAGCCCTGGACGACCAAAACCAAAGTATATTGATTGTCGCAAGTATTAGCGATGCAAGTCTCAGGTTAAGACCAAATACACCTACCCTGATTCAGACTTCCATAGACACATAGTCATACTACCAATGGAATTCTGAGGGGTCTATCCAGAGCGAAGCTGTTTCCGTACCATCAGTGAACACAACCTCCTATTACACTTGCATGAGTATCCAATACCCAAATATATGAGAACTATGCTGTTATGCTCCCATAACACGCACAAGTGCAATACTAGTCTATTCCGCATTATCGATGTCCAATCTCGATAATACTATGACTAGGGATATTTTAATGATTAAACCTTTGTGGATTAATATTGTCTCATATCTTATTAATCCGGAACTAATCATATTGACTTTTATCATTGTAAGTGTTCCTAGAAAATGTCAAGATCATCTAAGAGTGATTCGTGTGTGAATTAATCAAAGGGAGTTGCGGAAAAATCACCTTGATCGATTGTAGGCTTTCAAAAATCCTTTGGATGTAGTAGCTCGGAGCTTGAAATCGAGTTCCAAACTCTCGGGTGAGTTTCCCTATCACCTCATTTGTCTCCTTAAGTGCTAGTTTGAACAAGAAAATGAAAGAAAAATTTCTCCTCCAAGGTGCTTCATGTTCGACAATGGAGGTAGGGAGAGAGAGAGAAAGTTTTATTTTTTATTTCATTTTTTATTTCTAAAATTAATTACCAAAAAACAAAACCAAAAATTGGTAAATATTTTTTCCAAAAGGCAAAGTGTGTGTTACAAGTTTCCAACAAAACTCATCAATCATTTCTATCACCAAATGTGACTAATGATGTAAGTAAAGTGGGAACCACTTGAATTCCAAATTTAAGTCGGACAATCCAACACGCAACTTCGCTCGGGCCCTAATTAAATCCAATTTAATTAAATAATAATGCCTCGCAATATTATTACGTAAGTCATTTACGAATTAATTCCAAATTAATTCGTTCTCTTAAATTAAAATCCAATTTTAATTCCGCTTTGAAATCCAATTTCGATTAATATATCTAATATATTATTTTAGCCCAATTAAATAGAAAAATCCAATTTCATTATTAAATTTATTTTACCGATTAATTCCAAATTAACCACGTTCTCTCTTCTCGACGAATTAAATCCCAGATAAATTCTCGACGCAATTAATCCGAGATTAATTTTCTCTTTGGTAATTAATCCCAGATTAATTTATTACAGTAATTAATCCCAAATTAATTTTCTCTCTCATAATTAATCTCAAATTAATTTATTGTTCGAGTCAAATGTCATCGGTGAATCTTCGGGATGCGACCCAAGAGATCCCTGGATATGTTGGCAGTAAATACGGTCATCGGACTATCCGAACACGTGCGTACCCGATACCACGTTCCTACCGATTTATAAGACATGGTTGGCTTCTAGCAAAGCACCGTGCCTACCCAATTCTCCAGAAATATTCTTCTGCGGAATACAAGATCTTTGTCAGGCGTAGTATACGTAGTATTTCGTATTACGATCCAGTATCAGATGTCACATGCTAGGCCTGGGGCTGGAGTTGTGTTTGCCCCATACGAAACATATATCGGATCACTAGCAACTAGTCTCTTTATGATCGGAAAGTCATGACCTAGTCATACTTTCCCGATGGCTATAGCACTATAGAGTACCAGTTCTGTATCCCTGCATGATCATCATCTCCATATGACTGAAGTGATACTTCCATCTTGACATTGTTAGGTATATGCCCTGTACCAAACTTGTGGATGAGCTATATGTACATGTATTTGCAATATTTTCATTAATTAATAAAATGGAAATCTTTATTATACATGTCTTACATAAATTATATGAATCATCAAACACTGTAATAAAGCCCTTGGAGTAATAAGATGATGACTTCCACGCCTTATGAGAATCATTACTCTCAAACGTTCCTAGTAATAGTTTTGTGAATAATTTGGGCGTTCACAAAGCGGAGAGACTAGCATGATGATATGATCCGCCCTTAAGTGGGGTAGCCGATCTCATAGGCTACTAGCAGAGATCCGTCCGCTTGGTGTATCACATGGATGCATGAGTTGCTCGTGCCCATCGAACTGACCGCCGAAAGTTTTCACATGGAGTGTTTATCCCATGTGTCTGTGAGAACTTTCATGTATCGATTGTATGACTAATCCTTAGACTTGAGGTCTTTACAATATTATGTGTGGATCAAATGACTTTGACATTCTCCTTCCCGGTTCAAAAGATCCGGTCATAAGGGTATGATTGGGTCATTTGTTGAAACATATGAAGTTTGTAAAGATACAACAGAGAATCGCCACTCTCTCGGATAATATTTTCTTATAAGAGTAGTATTCCAGTTCGCGGGTTGATATGTGTGATCAGTGCTTGAGACTATGGCCGCAGCGGAAGAATCATGTGAGATTCTTGGGTTAACACGATTCATGAAACTATCAACATCATACCTTTGACTATATGGGTAGACACTTTCCATACCCTAGGTCAAACGGTGGGGATACAATGAGGCGAGGGACCGTATCATATGTAAATCGCATACAGAATGGGTATATATATTTCCTTCTCATTTGGGGGCCTTAGCATGTTGCTAGATGTCAACCTTGGTCATTGAAATCGAACGACTATATGATCGGATGATAATTATGTTCGATTAAATTATCACGATTCATTTCATGTCCAACTTGATGGGAACTCAAAAGGTCACACACAACAAAGTCGAAATCAATGGTTAACAGTGCACAGTACAAATTTAACATCATATATGATTGCTGTAGGAATTGTTCATAAATGGTTCAATGTGTTTAATTATTGAACAGATCATTTATGAGGTTCCAAAGTGGCTTAGGGATTGGTGAATGACGATAGAGGCACTTTGGGAATTGAAAAAATAAATAAGAAAATAAATAAATAAATAAAAATCTGCGTTAATTTATTTTATTTTATTTTATTTTTTTATTTGTTTTGAATTCCAATTCGACCCAAACTCTTATTAGGGTTTTATAATCTCATTAAACCACTATATTAAGATCCAATGGCTAAGATTTAATTAGCATTTATCCCACATCGGATTCTTAATTAATTTTGTTGTCTTTGGAGCACCTATATAAACCCAAATAATTCTTTACAAATTTTTACACCAAAACCTTTCATATCTTGGGTTTATATAAGTAAGCAACTCTAAAGTTTAAGAGTAAGCCACTGATTTTGAGGATCCTTAAGTCTAATTGACTAGAGGAATCTCAAGTTAAAAGTTTTGAGGTATTTTCCTAGGCTAGCACCAAGGGAAAAATACCCGTGCACTCAAGGCGTAGTCTTGCCGTTGAGTTTTGGCTTTGGTGTGTGCACCTTTGGAGGCCACACACTTGGGTGGCTCTTTGGAACGTGGAAGAGCTTGCTGAGTTCGAGAAAAGCTTGTAGATTGGAGGGAGGACTGGAGGAGTCTTCGGTTCAAGTAAGTATTTTTCTTTCTTTATTTTTAATTAGAGTTCTTATGATAGTTAGCATGTTTAAGTTTATGTTCTTTGCATGTTTTATGAGTTTTTATGCTTAGAATATATAGTAACATGCCTAGGCTTGTAAAATAATCAAAACAAATGGGTCTTGGGCAAAGGGATAGTGACATCATAATTTTTAATTTTCCGCTGCGCACTCGCGGCCGAATCCCAACAGTGGTATCAGCGCGTCATTTTTGTTTTGATTAGTTCTCTCTCATTTGAACTCGAAATTGGGTGTGTAAAAGCTCGTTGGAAGCTAACTCCATGAAATTACTTTTAGGCATAAGTTTTGCATGATTTGGTTAATATTTGAATTGTGAAATTGCATTTAAAGTTCACGCATCTGTAAAAAATGTGAATAGTAAATTGCATTTAAAGTTCACACCCAATACACTACGATTCTCAGTATACCCAGAAGAGGCATACACAGAACCTGTTAAAGCCCCGGATGATCAAAACCAAAGTATATTGATTGTCGAAAGTATTAGCGATACAAGTCTCAGGTTAAGACCATATACACTTACCCTGATTCGGATTCCCATAGACACATAGTCATACTACCAATGGATTCCGAGGGGTCTATCCAGAGCGAAGCTGTTTCCGTACCATCGGTAAAAAGAACCTCCTATTACACTTGCATGAGTATCCAATACCCAAATATATGAGAACTATGCCGTTAAGCTTCCATAACGCACACAAGTGCAATACTAGTCTATTCCGCATTATCGATGTCCAGTCGCGATAATACTACGACTAGTGATATTTAATGATTGAACTTTTGTGGATTAATATTGTCTCATATCTTATTAATCTTGTACTAATCATATGGACTTTTATCATTTATATATCCCGGTAATCCAATTACAAATGATAAAAGAGCAATTTCATTTGTCACATAGTTAATTTGTATAAGAACACCATGTCATTTACAAATAGTGATGCTATGGGTCATAATTATCCAACAATCTCCCACTTGGCCTATAGCCAATCACTCAAGTGTCCAACACCTGAACTATGTACGGGTCGCTCAAACTTCTGCTGAGAAATAGATTTCGTCAGCGGATTTGCAAGGTTATCATCTGATGTGATTTATTTGATCATCACATCGCCACGATGTATGATCTCATGAATCAGATGAATTAGTCGAAGTATATACTTGGATCGTTGATGAGACCGTGGTTCTTTAGCCTGTGCTGTAGCCTAGCTCAGCTGCTAACAGAACTACTCATAATCCAATTAGGAATTTATAGATCCAAAATGCTTCTTTTGCTGCCTCAGCTGTAGCAATATTCCACTTTTATTATTTAATCGGCAACAGTATCTTGCTTGGAAGATTTCCAGCTCACTGTTCCATTATTCAAACTTGATATGTACCCTTATTGTGACTTACAGTCTTCATTATCGGTTAGGAAACTTACGTCGGTGAACCTAGTCACTTCAAGTTCTCATTCTCCATAGATTAAGAATGCATCCTTAGTTCGTCTAAGATACTTAAGGATGTTCTTTACATCAATCCAGTGACCATCACCTGGATTGGCCTTATAGCGTCTACATATGCTCAAAGCATATGAGACATCATGTCACATACATTTCAAAAATGTACGAGCTCTGGGAGGGTTGTCAGCAGCTTTCTAGATCCATCCCAGTAGATCTTTATTCCTATAATAAAGCTTGCTTCTCCCAGGTATTCCATGGAGAATTTTAATGAAAGCCAAGCTTTCACCGATTATATTATGGGAATGTTATTGCTAAAAAGCAATACATCATCAACTTATAGGACATTCATTGTCAGTGCGCTCCCACTAACCTTCTTATATACACAAGAATCATATTCGTTTTGAATGAAATCATATACCATTATGATCTCATCAAAACATTGGTTCCAAGAACACAATACTTGCTTTAATCCATAAATGGATCGATTTAACTTGTAAACCTTGTTTGCATGTTTCGGCACAACAAAACCGTCAGGATGATGTAAACATCCTCCAAAAGGTTTCCGTTTAAAGAAAGTGGTTTTTGACGTTCAGCTGCCATTTTTCATAAACGAAATATGCAGCACTTACAAGCATTATCCGAATGGATTTAATCATGGCAACGGGTAAAAGGTTTCGTCGTAATCTATATCATATTGATGACGATACCTTTTCGCTACAAGCCTAGCTTTGTACGTTTGTATGTTGCCATCCACGTTTGTCTTCACCATGAAGACCTATATGTTACCAATAGGCACAATGCCTTCTGGTATATCAACCAGTGTCCAAACTTGGTTGGTATACGTGGAATCCATTTCGGACTTCATGGTACTTTGCCATATAGCGGAGTCGATACCTCGTATCACTTCCTCATACGTAGTCGGTTCAGTATCCTCAATAAGACTAATGTCTACATGAGGTGAGATCAGAAACCCATACCTCTTAGGTTGGTTTCTGACTCTCTCCGACCTACGTGGTTCTTGTGTATTCGAAGATTATTGGTACAGTTTCATCCCTGATGAACTGTTGGTGTTCCGTGAGGACTCGGTGCCTGGAACAGTATTACTTCGATTTTCATTGAGTTTTACTTTCCTCCCACTTATCACTGCATATTGGAATTCCTCATAGGAAAGCCGCATGGAGAGCAACAATTACATTTTTCTCTTGTGAGTTGTATAAGTACTATACTTTGGTTTCTCTATGACAACCTACAAATAGGCACTTATCCGATTTGGGTTCTAGTTTGGTATCATCCAAACGTTTAGAGTATGCCCAGCATTCCCAAATCTTCAGGAATGAGAAACCCGGTTTCTTTCCTGTTCATATCTAATATGAAGTCTGTCTAACAGATTTTCATGGAACCTTATTCAAAATAAGTATTGCACTGTTTAATACGTATCCTCAGAAGGAAATTGGTAACTCAGAACGACTCATCATTAACCTTACCATGTCCAACAAAGTTCGGTTTCTCTGTTTGGACACACCGTCAATTGAGGTGTTTTGGGAGAAGTCGATTGTGAAAGAATACTATACTCTTTCAAGTAATCAAGAAACTTATTGCTCAAGTAATTTGCACTACGGTCCAATCGTAATATCTTAATACTTTTGCCGGTCTATCTTTCTACTTCGTGTCGAAACTCATTGATTATATCAAAAGTTTCCGACTTGTGTTTCATAAGATACACATAACCGTAACGCGATGCCACATCCGTAAAGGTTACAAAGTATTTATATCCACCTCTAGCCTAGCTAGACATGGGCCCACTTACGTCACTATGAACGAGGGCTAACAGATCGGTGGCACTTGCACTTTTACCAAGTAAAAGGTGTTTTAGGCATTTTGCCTAATAAACTAGATTCGTAGACATCATTTGAATTAGAATCAAATTCGTCCAAGTATCCACTCTTCGAAAGTGTGGATATACGAGTCTTGTTTAATATGTCCCAGACAACAATGCCACAAATAAGTTTCATCTGATTAATTCAGTTTGAGCCATTTGTTTGTCATGTTATATGTTTGAGATTTGTTTATATTCAAAATATAAGTACTGTTATTCACATCTAATTTGTATATCTCAATATCTTCTTTATAAACAAAACACCTAGTGTTCTGGAACATAAAGGTATACCCGCAACGGGTTCAACTAGATATAGAGATAATGTTTCTAGTCAAACTAGGTACATTATAACAGTTTCCTAATTTAAGTATATGCCCAAAGGGCAGTTCCAAAACTTAGGTTTCTATGGCCAAAACAACGACTCATGTCTTGTTTCCGACTCATAGGTCGATCTCATCTGAAGCCAGTATCCTGCTCATCAGCAGATCCCGCACATCAGTACATATGTATGTACCACATCTAGTATCAAAATCCAATTTTAAAACTAGTAGTGGACATGTTTATAACAAACATGCCTGAAGTCGGAGCCTTGCCCGCCTTCACTTCCTTCATGTATGCCTTGTCCATACGGCAGTCACGCTTTAAGTGACCCTATTTGCCACAGTTTAGGCAGACATCTTGGGATATGTCATTTGTCTTCTTAGAAGACTGTGACGATTTTGCCTTTGCCCATTTTCTTCACACCCCCAGAAGCCTTCGGCCAAGCCTTGGCCTTCTAAGATGTCGAAGTAAGATACGCCTTGCGCTTCTTGCCCTTTTAGAAGCTCTGTCTCTGCCTCCTTGAGCATAACCATTAACTCTCCAAGAGTTTTCTTTTGCAATTAGTACTTCTAAGATCTAAAGTTAGATCTGTGAAGATCCTTCAATTTCAACATCATGGTATAAGGATCTAATCCTTAGTTCTGAAGACGAAATTAAGGAGTCATTGCGGCAAGCATGATGGATTGAGCACTGAAGTTTTCATCACGATGAGTCTTCCAAAACTCATGCTCTACTATTTGCTCAACTCCGGGCTTAGGCCCGAGAGGTCATTCTATCAAATAGAGTAACTTCTCAACTCCCAGGACTATCCTGAGATTTATTTCCCAATATGAAAATTAAAGCCGTAAAAGATATTTTTCACCTAGGATTATGTCATTTGACTCTAATCTTTCATTTATAATGATTGCTATAGTCCAACTATCCAATCAACGATTTCAGGTACAATCAGATGTAATGATTACTATAGTCTAACTATATAACCAACTATAAATGATCGGTTAAACTCAAATGTATTGATTACTTAATCCAATTATATAACCAACTATACTGAAGTAGTTTGAATACAGTCCAACTGTTCAATTAAAACAACAATTAAATATTAGTCCAACTAATATATTTATAAATTATTAATGACGAAAAATGAAATGAGCGCGTGTTGGTAAATATTTAAACGAAATTGCAAATTTAATATTTGCCTCCCATTATTTTTCGGCGAACCTCTAACCCTCTGTGGAGTACTCGGGAAACCTAGTTTCCTAGTGGGTTAGGATCCCGTTAAATAACACACAACCTTGACTTTGACCAATAAATTGTATGAAACTTAACTAGGTAGATCTCTAAGATCAATTGGATCTCATCCAATTTCTAGATCCAGTAGGTGGACCTCAAAGTCCGAAACATATATCCAATATATGCCAATATATCCAATATATTGCCTAACCTTTTTCCTCTGAATCAACTAAGCCTTGGCTTTGGCTCAACAAGCTTAATGAAACCAGTTAAGCATGACCCATTGACAGTGGGAAAGCTTCATAATCGAGGTCGATGAACAAGAAGTGACCTTGAATTTGGCTAACAAATCACAACTTGCCCAAGACGTACGATATGGAACAAAGCTTACACGTTCAAAAACATCCGCGATGGACAAAGGTCTTGACTTTGGCCAACAAACCAATGCCAATCTTGGATCTTGAGAGAGAACCACTCAATGGAAGGAAAAACGCTTAATATTGAATGAGGGTTTTTCGTCGCGATTTTGCAACCAATTTATTATCTTTAATTAGGTCTCATCATACACCCTTAAGCATGCATTCTAAAAGCATAATAAGGCGCGAATAAAATAATAATGATATTCGGATGGATATATAACAAATTGTTCCTAGAACAAATCTCTCATTTCCTCTCTCCCGCTAGCACTATTCATACTTCTACCAAATTACATAATACTTCTAAAGAAACCTCATTTACATCGAGGGGAATTGGTGAGAAGAAAAATACAATGAGATAAGGAAATAATAGGCTTGACACGCAGGTCCAATTTAAATAAATTCTAAATTTATTACAATAATTTCCAAAATTGCCCCCACCATTCTAATATCCATCTGATATACATTATTCATACAATACATCCAAGTATTCACACAAAGCATGTTATCAATCAATCTAATCCAATTAATTAATCTTTGATTAATGACCATCTAATGTTCAAACAACGATTTGATTTGCGCGAGTCAAACTCGTTTAAGAATAAATACTCAACAGTAAGTATTCTTGAATTATATTGAACTACAATTTTAAATCTAATTTTAATTATATCCAATACTAATTCATATTTAATTCCAAATTAAATAATTACACTTTAAATAGTGCCTTTTAGACTTGGATTCCAAATCAAATCTTAACGGGTCTCAAAGGCCCAATTAGTATCCAATACTATTCAATTAAAGTCCAATGGGCTTTCAATTAATTCTTTAGGCATGGGCTTTGGCCAACATGGATCAAACCCAAGATGCCAATGCCCAATTAGGAATCACTCTATTGCCATAAAATCAATTTTGGCCCATTAGGTCCAATTAAATTATTTAAAGGCCCAATGTCATATTTTGGACTTTATGGAAATGGTTTAGGCCCAAATATGATCAAAGACCAAAATTTGGCCCAACCAAGCCCATTAGCCCAAATACAAAAAATTAAATCAATATATCATTCCAAATTACATATTAATTCAATTAAAGTGCAATCACCATAATTAATTAATTAACCTAATGTTTCCAAAACATCAATTTAATCTAATTAATCATGCATAATTCCCAAATTCATGTCCAACACAAAATTGGGGCAAAATCAATTCTACAACATGCTATACATCTCATGGCAATGGCAACAAAAATCATTCAATTTGATTTCAATCCAATTTAAATCAACATTCAATATTTCTATCATGCCATTTAACACATCCAATTGTCAAATTTCCAAAATTCCACCATGAGTTCATCTAGGGTAATTTTTGGCCATGGTATAGATTTTAGGGAAAATTAATCTAATCAATTTTACACAAATCCAATTAAACATCATATAAACATAACCCAACCATCAATTTAGGCAAATCAAGCTCCAAGTCAAAAATTCCAAATTAAAGTCTAAGAACCATAAATTCAAATCAAGCTTAGATCTCGCTCTGATACCATTGTAAGTGTTCCCAGAACATGTCAAGATCATCTAAGAGTGATTCGTGTCTGAATTAATCAAAGGGAGTTGCGGAAAAATCACCTTGATCGGTTGTAGGCTTTCAAAAATCCTTTGGATGTAGTAGCTCGGAGCTTGAAATCGAGTTCCAAACTTTCAGGTGAGTTTCCCTATCACCTCATTTGTCTCCTTAAGTGCTAGCTTGAACAAGAAAATAAAAGAAAATTTTCTCCTCCAATGAGCTTCATGTTCGGCAATGGAGGTAGGGAGAGAGAGAGAAAGTTTTGTTTTTTATTTCATTTTTGATTTCTAAAATCAATTACCAAAAAACAAAACCAAAAGTTGGTAAATATTTTTCCAAAAGGCAAAGTGTGTGTTAGAAGTTTCCAACAAAACCCATCAATCATTTCTATCACCAAAGGTGACTAATGGTGTAAGTAAAGTGGGCCCCACTTGAATTCCAAATTTAAGTCGGACAATCCAACATGAAACTTCGCTCGGGCCCCGGGTTCGTTTAATTCCAAATTAAACGAATTTTTCATTGCGACTTAATTAAATCCAATTTAATTAAATAATAATGCCTCGCAATATTATTACGTAAGTCGCTTACGAATTAATTCCAAATTAATTCGTTCGCTTGAATTAAAATCCAATTTTAATTCCGCTTTGAAATCCAATTTCGATTAATATATCTAATATATTATTTTAGCCCAATTAAGTAGAAAAATCCAATTTCATTATTAAATTTATTTTACCGATTAATTCCAAATTAACCGCATTCTCTCTTCTCGACGAATTTAATCCCAGATAAATTCTCAACCCAATTAATCCCAGATTAATTTTCTCTTTGGTAATTAATCCCAGATTAATTTTCTCTCTCATAATTAATCCCAGATTAATTTAGTGTTCGAGTCAAATGTCATCGGTGAATCTTCAGGAAGCGACCCAAGAGATCCATGTATATGTTGGCAGTAAATACGATCATCGGACTATCCAAACACGTGCGTACCCGGTACCATGTTCCTACCGATTTACAAGACATGGTTGGCTTCTAACAAAGCACTGTGCCTACCCAATTCTCCAGAAATATTCTTCTGCGGAATACAAGATCTTTGTCAGGCGTAGTATACGTAGTATTGCGTATTACAATCTAGTATCGGATGTCATATGCTAGGCCTGGGGCTGGAGTTGTGCCTGCCCCGTACGAAGCATAAATCAGATCAGTAGCAACTAGTCTCTTTATGATCGGAAAGTCATGACCTAATCATACTTTCCCGATGGCTATAGCACTATAGAGTACCAGTTCTGTATCCCTGCGTGATTATCATCTCCATATGAATGAAGTGATACTTCCATCTTGACATCACACCCAATACACTACGATTCTCAGTATACCCAGAAGAGGCATACACAGAACCTGTTAAAGCCCCGGACAACCAAAACCAAAGTATATTGATTGTCGCAAGTATTAGCGATGCAAGTCTCAAGTTAAGACCATATACACCTACCCTGATTCGGATTCCCATAGACACATAGACATATTACTAATGGGATTATGAGGGGTCTATCCAGAGCGAAGCTGTTTCCGTACCATCGGTAAACAGAACCTCCTATTACACTTGCATGAGTATCCAATACCCAAATATATGATAACTATGCCGTTAAGCTTCCATAACGCGCACAAGTGCAATACTAGCCTATTCTGCATTATCGATGTCCAGTCTCTATACTACGACTATGGATATTTAATGATTGAACCTTTGTGGATTAATATTGTCTCATATCTTCTTTATCTGGCACTAATCATATGGACTTTTATCATTTATATATCCGGGTAATCCAATTACAAATGATAAAATAGCAATTTCCTTTGTCACATAGTTAATTTGTACAAGAACACCATGTCCTTTACAAATAGTGATGCTATGGGTCATAATTATCCAACAAGAACATCTAGCAATCAGACCATGAAAGGTCTCTGACATATATGACATCAAAGTATGGAGGATCACGCACAAAATCAATGTTATCTTATAGTCAAAGGGTCACATATGCTATTGGACTCGAAGAGATTCTTATTGACGGTGGCGTGTATTTTCAACTATTCGGAATCACATGTGAGTCGTTCAGTATTCACTCCAACAAATACCAACATGTCTATACGAGCTTCACTTGCTCATGGTCTATTGGGTTAGATCATTAGAACTATAATTTCAATATACGACATGTGCTAATCTTATAGGTTATAGGAATCCGACCGTATTCCAAAACCAACGACTAGGAATATAAATTTATTTACATTTTAAGAATATTTTATAATAGTAATATTATCTCAATAACGGACCACCTAGTGTCCAGTATTACTACATGACCATTCTAAGATCAATGTCATTCTTAGTATATTTATATATCAAACTTATATGTATTATGACATAATAATTACCATTAACAAGGTTGAAATGAAAATGTAATTATTTTATTAATAAATAATAATATATAATGTACAATATATTATTCGAATTGATGCTTCAAGCACTAACTCCAACAAACCCCCACTTGCTTAGTGCTAATTCGGATGGTACTGGAGTCATATCTCCTCAATATGCTTATCGAATAACTTAAGAGGTAAGACTTTAGTAAGCGGTTCTATTATGTTGTCTTGTCTTTGAACTTTTAAGATCATTTTGTCTTTTTGTTCAATGATTTCTCTAATCACGCAATATTTCATTTCCACATGTTTAGATTTGGAATGAGATTTCGGATCCTTAGCATGCACAATGGCTCCGCTATTATCACAGTACAGTGGGATCAAATCCACAATACTAGGCACAATGCCAAGTTCTGTGATAAATTTTTTAATCCAAACTGATTCTTTAGCAGCTTTCGAAGCCGCTGTAAATTCTTCCTCAATGGTGGAATCAACTGTAGAGCTTTGCTTTGAACACCGCCAACTAACCGTACCGCCATTCAGGGTAAATATATATCTAGATATAGACTTTCTATCATTTGGATCTCATTGAAAATCACAATCTATATAACCCTTAACTTGTAGCTCATTTTCTCCATAAATTAGAAACTTATCTTTAATACCCTTAATGTATTTCATGATATGTTTCACGACTGTCAATGTTCATTACCCGGATCAGATTGATATCGACTAGTCACACTAACACTGAAACTAATATCAGGTCTTGTATGTAGCATAACATACATAATGCTTCAAATACATGAAGCATATGACAAGTTAGATAATCTAACTCTTTCTTCCTCAGTCTGATGAGCTATTTTCGTCGAAAGATGTATGTCGTATTGAAATGGTATATTTACCGTCTTAAAGTTCATAAAATTGTAAATTTCTAATATTTTATCTAAATACGTGGATTGCGACAACCATATAAGCTTTCTTACTATATCCCGATTGAGCCTTATATCCCGTATAGAGGAAGCTTCACATATGTCTTTCATGGAAAATTCTTGCTAATGTAGGCTTTCACACTTTACATCAATCCTATATCATTTCCAATGATAAAAATATTATCTACATACAATACAAGGAATATTATCATGTTTCCACTAACTTTCTTATAAACACACGATTCTTCGTCGTTCTTGATGAATCCAGATAATTTAATTATCTCATCAAAATAACGATTTCAGCATCGGGATGTCTGTTTAAGTCCATAAATAGACTTCTTGAGCTTGCAAACCAAGTTTGAAGTTTCATTGGATACGAAACCTTCTGATTATTTCATATAGATATCCTTCTCGATGAATCCATTTAGGACCACGATTTTCACATCCATCTGTCATATCTCATAATCATGATATGCAGCAATGGCTAAGAGTATCATAATGGATTTTAGCATAGCGACGGGCAAAAATATTTCTTCATAGTCAATCCTAGAACATTAAGTGTAACATTTTATTACCAATCAGGCCTTAAAAGTTTCCATCTTTCCATCGAGCCTTCGCTTCCTTTTATACACTCATTTACAACCAATAGGTTTACAACCAAGTCCTAGACTTGATTGTTATACATAGAATCCATTTCAGATTTGATGGCTTCCTGTCATTTTCTCGAATTGATATCCAATATCTCCTGTTTCTACGTAATCGGATCTGTTTCCTCCAAGAGGAGAACATCGAGGCTCGCATCAGACGTTAAAAATGGTCTCTCTGGTGGCTTTGATATTCTATTCGACCTACATAGAACCTGTGGTAGATCTTTCACTAGTTGGATCTCTTGTTTCATCACAGGTTCCTCAATATTTGAACCAAACTCATCAAGTTCAATCTTTCTACAATTCTCACTTTCTCTCAAAAATTCATTTTCAAGAAAAGTGGCAAAACGAGCAAATATATTTCGTTGCTCATAATCGTAGAATTGATATCGCAAAGAATTTTAAGAATATCCAATGAACTTGAATTTATACCCCATGGGTTCTAGTTTATCCCGCTGAGCAACTCTAACATACACGGGACAACCTCAAATCTTTAAATATCTAAGACTCTGATTTGTTGGGTTTTAGGCAGTATCTCCGGGTAACGCAGCAGAATGCCGGAAAATCAAATTTTTTGATTTCTTTTATTTTTCTTGGGTAATTAAAATAAACTAATTTATTTTAATCACTCAATACTCAACAAAATAAATTTTTACCTAAAAATTCACAAATTTTCAATATTACCGAAAGACCTCTAAAACTTTACATTTTGATCATTTTAGTCCTTACATTGTCAAATACAATTTTGAGTTATTTCAAAATCAGTACCAAAATGATTTTAACATGTCTAATACATGAAAATACAAATTGCAACATAAAACCCATAAAAAAGTAAAAATGCCGAGAACCCCTCCAAGGTTTCCAACTTGTGCATTTTAGTCCACTCTTGTTCAAAACAAGTCAAGATCAAATCCGATCAACACCAAATTAAATTTACATCATATATACATCAATACACAACATATATATGAAATTCCCCAAATTTGGAAATGATATAGACCCTAATTTTACAAATTCATCAAATTGAAAAATTACACCAAATTAATGCAATCCAATATTTTAATCTAATCTCTACATCACCAAACAAGTCTCACCACTTTGAAACAACTCAAGAACAATTCTAGGTCATCATTGAGTGGCCTAACAACTCTAGAATGACAATCAAGTCATCTAATGATCAAAAGAGAGCTTAATAACACTTTACAAGCTTTCTTTGATAACATACATGCTATAATGCTGACATCTTTCATTCATGATTCCAACCATCTTGTTATAAAACTAAGAGAGTAGAAAAATAAGAGAACATCCTATGTTGAAACCTAAAGCAATAGAAACAATTGTAGGGGTTTTAGGGGCTAAATCCGGTAACGCAGCGGAAGCGGTGGAAAATCGTATTTTCCGATTTCAAAACTTTTTCTCGGATTAATTAAATAAACATATTTATTTAATATTCCAATAATCAAATTATGAAATAAAATTCAATAAATCATATTTAGGTGAATTTACCAAATTACCCTTACTTTGGTATTTTGTCCATTTTAGTCCGAAATTGATCTAATCAATTTTGAATGATTCTAAATCATTTCTTAGATGAACTTAGCATGTTCAAAACATCAAAACACCAAAAGCAACCAAATCCCCAAATTTTATCATCCTTGGCCGAATGCTCCCAATGGTGGACATTTTGTGCCTTTTGTCATTTCATGTCTCAAAACACATCCAAATGTAATCCAATCAACATGAAACTTTATATGCATCATATACACATCCAAATACACAACATATATGAAAATCCCCAAATTTGGAATTGGTCATGAACCCTAATTTTTCAATTTCATCAAATTGGACAAATTAGACCAATTGGTTAAATACAACACTTCAATCATCTTTCTTCCATCCAATCAAAGTCTCAACACAATGAAACAACTCAAGATCAAATCTAGGTCATCTAAGAGTGGGTCAACAACTCTAGATTAGCAACAAGGTTTCCAAAACCATAAAAGAACACTTATTACTACAATAGCCATAAGCTTCCTTCATCATACATGCTCTACACTTTCACCAAAACTTCCATCATCAAAAACACAAAGAATAAAGAAAGGAATAACTTAAGAACATCATATGTTATAGCCTAGATCATAAGGAACAATTTCTTATCTAATAGTAAGTTGGAAAAACTTACTAAATCCAAGCTTTTCTTTAGTTTTTCCTTTTCTTCTTCACTTGCTTCCTTGGTTTTTCTTTAATGGAGTTTTTGTCAAAGTGTATTAGGTTAAGAATGAAATGAAATGAAAACATTATATACTTGTGCACATTTCCTTCCTTGGCCGAAAATGTGTAAGGCATATACATCAATTTCATTTCAATTTCATTTCAAGTTAATTTGCTTATCTTAATACAAATATCTAATAACAACTTTATTGATATTTATTTTAAGTCAACAAAGGCAACTTAAGAAAAATATAACTTTATATTTCAAGTGTTGTGGCCGAATTTAATCAAAATTAAAGAAAAAGATATTTTAATTTTTCAAATAATTTTTGAACAAATATCTTAAGAAGTCAAAATCAATTTGACAACCTTTTCCTTTAATGTATAAGTCAACAATTGCAACTTATAATCATTCCTAACTTTATCATTTGGTGATATATTTATATTTTAATTATATTAATCATTTAACAATTAAATAATTAAATAATTAATTAAATATAAATATATCAAATATATGTATTATATTTACCTTAAATATCTCAAATACTATATATTAATGATATATGTCAAATACCTTTATTTGACTATTTATTAATGTGTATTTAATAATATCATATATTAAATACAAACACACATTAATTAGGAAATGACGGTTCGGCCCGTTCGCATGTATTTTTCGTTTAACGATTAAACGATTTATAAATAATCATCATTATTCATAAATGTTGCTCTAGTGCTCTACGAGTATGTTTCATTATTGAGACTCTCTAGATTCAGGTATATCCGTCACGAAATCCAATTTCGTGTCCATAATCTATCCACCCGTAGATTATGACGATCACGGATAAACTAGCTGAATCATACAGGTCGAGGTCATTGCATATGTATAATCCCTCCGTCACAGGTATCCGGATAATCTCAGAGATATAGATGTAAACGTCAAATCTCTATAGGTATTATCCCGTCGACGTATCTATTAGCAATCTCTAAATAACATTCGGAACTTACTTCCGAAGTATACTGTGGCCACAGATTTAACAGACTGCTAAATATATATGGACTACCTATGCTCTGTACACAGAACTGACGGATCCTATCTTGACACACAGGATATCCTGAGGATCGGTCCACACCCAACGAACAGGCGGAGGTCTGATCTAAATAGATCGGTGACGTGACTGCCATCTAAGTGTGGAGGATGTCTCATACATCCACAGTGGTGTCTCAAGTCGAAGGACCACTATGCTACTCAACCCGAGAAGATTCTTATTGACGTTGGTGTACCATCCATTAAGAATCTTCGGTGAGCCATTCAGTGTTTATCCACTATAAACACCTACACGTCTATACGAGTCTCCATAGACTCATGGTTCATTGGGATAAACCATCGGACCAAGTCTCGATATACGACATGTACTGGTCTCAACGGATTTGACTAACCGACCCGTGTAGTAAATCTTGACCAGGAACTATGTTTGATAATAATCATATAGCAGTGACACTTCCCAATGTCAATTACAAACTAACTTTGTAACTGTGTACTGCATTATATATTATCGGGCCTTTGTCTAATATATACATATCACTAAACCATATTTAGTTTCAATCTAATCGTAATCAGATCGAATATGTATATAAGAACAAGAGGTGCAACCATAAATAAGTAATATTATGGAATAAGGGGATGTTCGTATTCATGAATCAGACATAAATACGGCCCGGATTGGCGCTCTGAGCACCAACCCCAACAATTTCTCCCACTTGCTCTAGTGCCAATCCACGGTATCATATACACGTCTCAATGTGCATCGTATGCACATGGCCCTCAAAAGCTCACCCAGTACTTAAGAGGTGGGCAACAAAACAAGTCCGCTATGACATATTGAGTTTGTCAAACAAACTCCACCGTTTCCCATAGTCAACATCATTCATATTTTGTAGAATCTAATTATACATTAATATGAAATGGATGCTACATCAGTATTGTGCTATAGCTACTGAGTTGTCCAAGTATTTAGGGATCAAATCCAAAATACTATTTGGACAATCGCAAGCACAATAACAATTCAAAAACTTCTAATTTAAAAGGTCACTATGCAACTTCATAAGTCAATACTTCAAAAGTTGCATTTGATTCCACTTAATAGTAGAATCCTTCGTGACACTCCCACTGCATCTTTTGTGACTATTTATGACGTAGACTGTCTAACGTCATAATTAGTCTCAAAACTAATATGACCCTAATGGTTGCAGACTATATTCTCCATGAATTAGAAACTCGTTCTTAATATCTCAAAGATCACAAAGAACGTGTTTCAAGATCCATCATATGGTCTATAGGATGTCAAAATAACTCGTAACAATTACGATTAAATCAATATCTATAATCGCACATTATAAAGTATTTATTATGTCATCATCAAATGATACATAAGATTGGTTAGACATTCTAATCAATATCTCTTTCGAAAAAGGAATCATCCTTTACGAAAAATGAATACTTTATATAAGACACACAATAACTGTCCAACAGTTATACTAACTGTCATACAGATAGCTTAGTTATGTCCTTTATTAGATCATATCTAATGTACGAATAATAGGAGTATCTCACAAGTCTCTTGGTTTTATATCTTATATAAAACTTTATATCGTATATAACAGAGACTACTCCCACTGTTTTCACGGAGTAAAGAAGACTTAGGTAGATCTTTTACCTCACAAACATCTCATTATTACTATAATAATGATAATATTGTTAGGATATATAAAACTAGAAAGTAATTTGTACGCTCCCACTAACCCTTCTAATAACATATGTATTCTCTATACTTTGACAAGATCAGACAATCTGACGATATCAAAAACAGAGAACACAGATTTCCGGAAGACTTATCTGAGTCTACAATAGGCTCTATAAGTTAGCACACTAAACTGCGATCTCAGAAGAACACAAACTCTAGGGCCATTCCAGAATGAACTCTTCAAACAAAGAAATCACAACTGATCTCTGATCTGAATAAGTCATCCAAAAAATGCCACTTTGCATTCTTTAGCTAAAATGTACAGTTTAATATCAACATTAACCAATATATATTCAATTGTTCAATTAGTGTGACTAGAGATAAGTTTTCTCATAATCTACAATAGAATGCTGAGTAAAACATTTCTCACTGTCATACTGTAAAGGTCAAACCTTTAATAAGCTCACATTGCTTTCGCTGCGTAAACAATTAGCACATATCATGAACTGATTCATAATGAAAGCTTAATCAAGTTCAAAACTTGATCGTAGTAAGCTATGAACAATCTTAGATCTATGGTTCAATGGTGAACTTCCAGAATGGATATCAAATATCGCTTCTACTATAAGTTATAGGATAATTTTCTTCGGTAAGAAAACAACAAAATCATTAAGTATCAAATACTCGTAAATGATTCTGATATCCTATTAAACTTATATAGAATAAGTATAAGAGTTGTTTCATCTTATTAATTACGTAGTTCCATTTATAATTTATCATTCTCACATTTGACTTCATTAAGTCAAGTCTTTTCTACAATAATTAACATCAGATGTTACACACCAAGTAATAAAACAATTTTATTACTTAGGATCGTAGGAAAGATATTCTATTAAATAGAATACAATATTCTATTAAACAGAATAAACAATAAACTTTTACTTATACCTCTTAGGTGTAAGTAATTTCCATTATATAACTATTATATAAAAGAAACATTCAAATCTTAAACTTTTCAAGATTCGGATTTTTCTACCTATACATATCATTTATGTAACTGTAGAAATTAATGGAACATTAATTAAAGAGATGAATTAGTGTTACTGGAGCATAACCCCAAGAGTATTGAAACTAATTCGGTAACATTCAATATCAGACGAATCAAATCATATAAGATTTGATTGCTCCCACTACTCAATTCCATCAAGATGGAATCGTGGAAGAACAATATTGAATATGAATCATATTCACTGAATAAACTTAGAACTAATTGCTTTAAATTCATATGTTTGATCGTATCAAAGATCTATGAACAGTTCAAAGACATGTAATGAATTTTAAGGATCAAGTTTTCAAAATTCTTTAGATTGAATATATTTGAACAAGTCAAAAATATTCAATCTTCGTTTCATCAGAACATATTGAAAGTTCTTGATACTTTCAAGACTTTCAATATGTGTTCCTTCAGAAACACGTAACTAAGTTATGACAATTCATCAACTAGGTTACGAAATAAAGAAAACTACCTTAAGCAATTATTATTTATTAAACTACATACATCCAATGTATCAGTTAAATAAATTTGGTGGTCCAATGACAATCATTGGTTAAACGAGATCTTAATCACTTTCCTGAATACAATATTCATTAAATGGACAAGGGTGTGAGGTGTGATCTAGTATCAAACCATCCTTTACCATACGGATTGAGCATCCAATACTTAAGTGATTAAATTCATAAAACACCGTTCTAAATTATTTACTTTACCGAATAATTTTTCTTAATGTTTATCTCTACGTCAATGACACTACTAGTTATTATAAAATATGTAACAATTATTTATAAAGAACAAGTGACCATCCAATAGTCGCGAGTTCCGATATCAAATATCAAAAAATAATTGTTAACAAATATTTCAAATAACTAGACGGGAGATTTGGTATCCAATACCTATAGTTGTAGTATTGTGAAAATCGATATTTTCTATACACAAATATACGCATCTCCTTTCTTTAGCTTTACTATTTGCATTCAACTATTCACAACAATTGTAAATAACTGATTAGCAAATTGTGTCAGACACATTACCTCTAAAGGTAATTAAAGCTTAGAAACGTCATTACTAGATAAGCAAATACCTAATAGGGCTTTCTAAATGCCAGTCAAGAATCTCGAGACATGAACTAATTCAAGTCAATTCTTACTGCATAAGAAACTATTATCTCTAAAGTATTATATCCTAAAGGGATATATGTCTAGATTATCTATCATGACTTAGAAACTAAGTCACTAACCATCTATTAATTTGAAGAAAATCGGAACAACAGTTCCCGATGGTTTAGACAAATCTAATAATATCCTAGTCTAGTAGTATCTAGAACCTATTCTAGAATAACTGCAACCAAGAGTCAAGTCAGATAACATATCAAAATATGTGTGCAGTAAATAAAAGTTTAATTCTATATAAACAATAGAATAAGGAAACAAACAAGCGGCAATTTCCATAATAACATACACTGCCTAAGTTATGGAATATTTTAAACTTAGCAGTGCCTCCCACTATTTTAACGTAATGCCGTAATCCCCAACGGAAAGACGAGAATTCAATAATTAAATCGAATTCCATAATGGGAATAGGACCCCATGAATATATTTCGACTCACAGCAGAGGCACGGTCTCGCCGACGTATATTCACAGGTAGACAACTAATTGTCAATCACTCACTAGTGACTCCAAGGTTCCGGTCCTGGCCGTTTCTCGTTGTCGCTGCGAAGGCAGGCCCACAAGGAGACGTACCAAGGTTAAACTTGTCAATGATAAACTCAAGTTACTTGCGTAACCCTGACAGCTAGGGCACGTTCAGGATTCCGCTTCCGCTTGAATTTATCTAGTATCTAATATACATTCGGCATAAATAAATTTCTATCAGCTACACCCTCACAGCAGAGGCACGGTCTCGGATGTAGTCAACGAAAAGATATTTATAAACCGTATTGACAAGACGGACCAAGAAACAAGTATTCCAAATACTAGTACTTTAAAACCTTATTAAGCGGGGATATTCCATTAAGTGTCATACACCCTAAATCTAATCAAATTAGATTATACCAAGCATGTATAAAGTCAAGAAAACATGATTGAACATTGAATAAAACAAGCTAATCATTTTGGAGGCCTAGAATCAGACTCGCTCTGATACCATTTTGTAGGGGTTTTAGGGGCTAAATTCGGTAACGCAGCGGAAGCGTGGAAAATCGTATTTTCCGATTTCAAAACTTTTTCTCGGATTAATTAAATAAACATATTTATTTAATATTCCAATAATCAAATTATGAAATAAAATTCAATAAATCATATTTAGGTGAATTTACCAAATTACCCTTACTTTGGTATTTTGTCCATTTTAGTCCGAAATTGATCTAATCAATTTTGAATGATTCTAAATCATTTCTAAGATGAACTTAGCATGTTCAAAACATCAAAACACAAAAGCAACCAAATCCCCAAATTTTTCATCCTTGCCGCCGAATGCTCCCAATGGTGGACATTTTGTGCCTTTTGTCATTTCATGTCTCAAAATACATCCAAATGTAATCAATCAACATGAAACTTTATATGCATCATATACACATCCAAATACACAACATATATGAAAAGCCCCAAATTTGGAATTGGTCATGAACCCTAATTTTTCAATTTCATCAAATTGGACAAATTAGACCAAATTGGTTAAATACAACACTTCAATCATCTTTCTTCCATCCAATCAAAGTCTCAACACAATGAAACAACTCAAGATCAAATCTAGGTCATCTAAGAGTGGGTCAACAACTCTAGATTAGCAACAAGGTTCCAAAACCATAAAAGAACATTTTACTACAATAGCCATAAGCTTCCTTCATCATACATGCTCTACACTTTCACCAAAACTTCCATCATCAAAAACACAAAGAATAAAGAAAGAAATAACTTAAGAACATCATATGTTATAGCCTAGATCATAAGGAACAATTTCTTATCTAATAGTAAGTTGGAAAAACTTACTAAATCCAAGCTTTTCTTTAGTTTTTCATTTTCTTCTTCACTTGCTTCCTTGGTTTTTCTTTAATGGAGTTTTTGTCAAAGTGTATTAGGTTAAGAATGAAATGAAATGAAAACATTATATACTTGTGCACATTTCCTTCCTTGGCCGAAAATGTGTAAGGCATATACATCAATTTCATTTCAATTTCATTTCAAGTTAATTTGCTTATCTTAATACAAATATCTAATAACAACTTTATTGATATTTATTTTAAGTCAACAAAGGCAACTTAAGAAAAATATAACTTTTATATTTCAAGTGTTGTGGCCGAATTTAATCAAAATTAAAGGAAAAAGATATTTTAATTTTTCAAATAATTTTTGAACAAATATCTTAAGAAGTCAAAATCAATTTGACAACCTTTTCCTTTAATGTATAAGTAAACAATTGCAACTTATAATCATTTCCTAACTTTATCATTTGGTGATATATTATATTTTAATTTATTAATCATTTAACAATTAAATAATTAATTAAATATAAATATATCAAATATATGTATTATATTTACCTTAAATATCTCAAATACATATATTAATGATATATGTCAAATACCTTTATTTGACTATTTATTAATGTGTATTTAATAATATCATATATTAAATACAAACACACATTAATTAGGAAATGACGGTTCGGCCCGTTCGCATGTATTTTTCGTTTAACGATTAAACGATTTATAAATAATCATCATTATTCATAAATGTTGCTCTAGTGCTCTACGAGTATGTTTCATTATGAGACTCTCTAGATTCATGTATATCCGTCACGAAATCCAATTTCGTGTCCATAATCTATCCACCCGTAGATTATGACGATCACGGATAAACTAGCTGAATCATACAGGTCGAGGTCATTGCATATGTATAATCCCTCCGTCACAGGTATCCGGATAATCCCAGAGATATAGATGTAAACGTCAAATCTCTATAGGTATTATCCCGTCGACGTATCTATTAGCAATCTCTAAATAACATTCGGAACTTACTTCCGAAGTATACTGTGGCCACAGATTTAACAGACTGCTAAATATATATGGACTACCTATGCTCTGTACACAGAACTGACGGATCCTATCTTGACACACACAGGATATCCTGAGGATCGGTCCACACCCAACGAACAGGCGGAGGTCTGATCTAAATAGATCGGTGACGTGACTGCCATCTAAGTGTGGAGGATGTCTCATACATCCACAGTGGTGTCTCAAGTCGAAGGACCACTATGCTACTCAACCCGAGAAGATTCTTATTGACGTTGGTGTACCATCCATTAAGAATCTTCGGTGAGCCGTTCAGTGTTTATCCACTATAAACACCTACACGTCTATACGAGTCTCCATAGACTCATGGTTCATTGGGATAAACCATCGGACCAAGTCTCGATATACGACATGTACTGGTCTCAACGGATTTGACTAACCGACCCGTGTTAGTAAATCTTGACCAGGAACTATGTTTGATAATAATCATATAGCAGTGACACTTCCCAATGTCAATTACAAACTAACTTTGTAACTGTGTACTGCATTATATATTATCGGGCCTTTGTCTAATATATACATATCACTAAACCATATTTAGTTTCAATCTAATCGTAATCAGATCGAATATGTATATAGAATAAGAGAGGTGCAACCATAAATAAGTAATATTATGGAATAAGGGGATGTTCGTATTCATAATCAGACATAAATACGGCCCGGATTGGCGCTCTGAGCACCAACCCCAACAACAATTTCTTTGAAAAGGAAAGAATGAAAATACCTTTTATTTCCAAGCTTTTCTAAACTTTAAGCTTTAGCACTTTTATTTTATCTCAACTCTCGTCTTTTGTAATCTTTTAGGCTTAGCAAAAAGTGAAGTAAAATGAAAAATGAAAAGCTTATATACCTAGAGTTGGCCAAAAATATGGGCATAAATGGAAATTTGATTTTGCAATTTTTTAATCCAAACTAAAGATAGCCAAATCCAATTTGAAATCCATTTCCATAAAGAAAATACAAGTGCACCAATAAGATTAAACCATATTAAGCCATAATAATTATAATGATAAATGTATTTAATTATTCTAATTATTTAATATAAATATCTAAATACATGTATCATATTTACTTTAAATATTCCATAATACATATATTTATGACATGTGTCAAATAGTTTATTTGACAATTAATTAATGTGTTAATTTATAAATTAAATATTTAATCCAAATACACAATAATTATCAAATGGCCGAATAACCCTTTAAGCTTGTATCTTTTCCTTTAACTGTTAAACTATTTATTAATAATCAATATTATTTATAAAAGTTGCCCTAGTACTCTACGAGTATATTTCATTAGTGAGACTATCTAGATTCAGGGATATCTGTCACGAAATCCAATTTCGTGTCCATAATCTACCCACCCATAAATTATGACGACCACAGATAAACTCGCTGAATCATACAGGTCGAGGTCATCGCATACGTATAATCTCTCTCTCACAGGTATCCGAATTATCCCAAAGATGTAGATATAAACGTCAAATCTCTATAGGTATAATCTTGTCGACTTATCTATTAGCAATCTCTTAATAACACTTAGAACTCACTTCTACAGTGTACCACATGCCCATGGATTTAACAGATTGCTAATTCCAAAATGAATAACTATGCTATGTATACAGAACTGACATATCCTCTCTTGATACACACATGATATCTTGAGGATCAGTCCATACTAAACGAACAGGTGAAGGTCTGACCTAAATAGGTCGGTGACGTGACTGCCATCAAAGTGTGGAGGATACTTCATATATCCACAGTGGTATCTCAAATCAAAGAATCACTATGCTACTCAACCCGAGAAGATTCTTATTGATGTTGGTGTACAATATATTAAGAATCTTTGGTGAGTTGTTCAGTGTTTATCCAATATAAACATCTACATGTCTATATGAGTCGCCCGAGACTCATGGTTCATTGAGAAACCATTGGAATCCAATATTCTAATATACAACATGTACCAGTCTCTGCGGGTTTACTTACTGACCAAGCAATTGTAAACCTTAACCAGAAACAGTTTAATAATGATATTGTTATGATACAACTCAATGTCAGTTGCGACATTTTTACGACTGTATTATAACTAATCATTCGAAGATCATTTACTTCTTTCCCATACCATAAAAGAAGAAGTTATATTATAGAAACTGTTTATTTTATTCATAATAAAATATTTACACAAGTATTTACATGGAAATACAAGAGAAATTGGCGCTCAGAGCACCAATCCTAACAAAATCTCCCACTTGCTCTAGTGCCAATATCGATTGTATCTCATACCCATCGACTCCACATGTTTATCAAATAACTTAGGAGGAATGGCCTTGGTAAGTGGGTCTGTTACATTATCTCCACTTCGTATTTTGTACACGATAATGTCCCCTCGCGACACAATCTCTCGAATGAAATGACACTTTCGTTCCACATACTTCAATTTCTGATACGCCATCGGTTCCTTTGCTTGTGCAATGGCTCTATTATTATCACAGTATAACAGAATCAGATTCTCGATACTTGGGACAACTCCTAATTTTATGTTTAAGTTTCTAACGCAAACAGCTTTTTTTACAGCTTTTGAAGCCGCAATATATTCCGCCTCTGTGGTGGAATTAGCTGTAGACCCATGTTTGGAACTTTTCCAACTAAATGCACCTCCGTTAAGGGTAAATACGAATCCTGATGTAGACTTTCTATCATCAGGCTCAGATTAGAATATGAATCTGTATACCCATTAACCCGCAGTTCATTTCCTCCATTTATCAATAATTTATCCTTAGTACACTTAAGATACTTCATGATATGTTTAACAGCCATTCAATGGTCATTACCTGGATTGGACTGATATCTACTGGTTACACTAACCGCGTAGCTAATATCAGGCCTTGTACATAATATGGCATACATAATGCTACCCAAACATGAAGCATAAGGTTAAGACATTCTAATCTCCTGTTTACGGACATGTCTTCTTCGAAAGATGAATGCCATGTCTGAATGATATATTTGCTATCTTACAGGTACCGAAATTGTACCGTTCAAATATCTTATCTATGTACATCGACTGTGATAACCAAATAAGCTTCCTTTCTCTATCTCTATAGAGCTTTATCCCTAAGATATAAGAAACTTCTCCCAGGTCTTTCATAGAGAAATTCTTATAGAGGTAAGCTTTGACGCCTTGCATCATACCGATATCATTCCCAATGATCATGATGTCATCAACATAGAGAACTAAAAATACCACCATAGTCCCACTGACTTTCTTATACACACATGATTCTTGTGAATTCTTAAGAAAACCAGACAATCTGATTATCTCGTTGAATCATAGATTCAAACTTTGTGAAGCTTGTTTAAGTCCATAAATGGACTTCTTAGGCTTACATACCATGCCTGAGTTTTCCCTGGATACAAAACCCTCCGGCTATTCCATATAGCCGTTTTGACATCCATTTTCCAAATCTCGTAATCATGGTAAACAACAATAGACAACAAAATCCTAATAGACTTTAGCATCGCAACTGGTAAAAAAATTTCATCGTAGTCGACTCCAGGTCGCTGCGTGTAACCTTTAGCTACCAGCCGGGCCTTAAAGGTTTCAACCTTTCTATCAGGCCCACGCTTCCTCTTGTAAACTCATTTACAACCAATAGTAATAATTCTTTCAAGAAGCGGAATTAAGTCTCAAACTTGATTCTGATGCATATAGTCTAACTCTGATTTCATGGCCTGTTGCCATTTCACGGAGTCGATGTCCAATATCGCTTCTCAATAGGTATAATGATCAGTCTTTTCAATCAAGAGAACATCAAGACTCTTTTCTTGTATCAAATACAAGCGTTCAGGAGGTATTGATATCCTTCCGGACCTACGGAGTGTGTGTGAAGAAGGTTCTTCATCTACTTAAATCTCAGGTTCCTCCAGTTGTTCGTTGGTTTCAGGTTGTACTTCATCAAGTTCAACCCGTCTATGATTACCTCATTCAGATAAAAATTATACTTCTAGAAATTTTACGAAGCGAACTATGAATACATTTCGATGCTCATAGAACAAATATCCTTTCGTATTTGAAGGATATCCAACAAACCTAAACTTTTTCCCAAGAGGAAAAAGCTTATTATGTTGTGCCATCCTGACATATGCAGAACAACCCCAAATCCTAATGTAATTAAGATTTGGTTTCCTACCAGTTCATATCTCATACGGAGTTGTAGGAACAGCCTTGGAATGAATCTTATTCAAAAGATGAACGACAGTTAAAAGAGCATAACCCCATAAGTAATAAGGCAAATATGTAAAGCTCAACATAGATCGGACGATATCCAATAAAGTCCGATTTCTCTTTCGGATACTCCATTATGATGTGGAGTACCTGGAGGAGTATATTGAGCGAGAATCCAATTCTCCTTTAAATAATCAATCAACTCACCACTCATATATTAATCGCCTCGATCAGATTGAACACATTTAATATATTTACCAGTTTATTTTTCTACTTCGTTATAAAATTCTTTGAACTTTTAAAAGGTTTCTGATCGATGAAATCACACACGTTACGCAAGCGCACATATGATGAGCGGAAAATATATCACTATTTACCGCCCCTTTTACCTAATATTTTGTATGGTTTCTCGGTTTTTATGAATATTTTGATATGTTTTTGTGTATTTTTCAAATAAATAAAGTTTTGAGAATCAATGGAATCAAATCAGGGCCAAAATAGTAAAAAAATAGTAAAAAAGGACAAAATTGTAATTTCACGCATCGCGACGCGCACACACTCGATGTCGCGATGCGCCGCGGTTACTATGCTACCGATACTCATCATCGCCATGTCAGCACCACATCAGCACCTGCGTCATCATGACGTCAGCACAATAATTCACTCTGCCGACACGCGTCATTCCTTGCGTCAACATCGCGACGCGCAAGCCTTCATGCGTCGCGATGCCGAGCTAATAATTCTACCGACAACCACGTGTCATCATCTCGTCAAAGCCACGTACACGTGTCAAGAATCAACTACGCGTCGTGATGCGCAAGCTTCACGTATCGCGACGCGCAATGACAATATTTTCCTATAAATTGAAGCTGATTTCATTTTCCAAATTCATACTTTCCTTAAGGTTATTAATAAGGATCTAAGAATTGTATCTTGTTTGTATTTAATTTTAGCATTTTAATTATGTATTTTTATTTTTACTTTATATTTCTTTTATGCTTTGTAGTTAATTTCTGCTGGGGGAAAGGTGAAACCTTTATTATGATAGTTTAGATTAATCTCCCTTAAATTATAATATATAAATTATCTTAAAACCTGACTTAATTGGATACCGCCTTTATGGTCGATTGGACTTAATTAAATTAATTTTAACCTGACGTAATTGGATACCGCCTTTATGGTCGGTTGGAATTAATTAAAAATCTGACTTAATCAGGATACCGCCTACATGGTCGGTTGGTAATATAATGCAAATTTATATATTTTAATAAGGGAGATTTCTAAATTAGAAATAGTAAAGGTGGATCCTCTAACCACAATATTTTATTTTTAATCTAGGAAAGTGATGAAGCATAATATTTATGAGTTTAATAATTGATTTAATTATATAATGGGTAATACTTTAGGCTTGTTTATTGAATCTTAAGCTTAATGCTTCTTGTTGCCTGATCACCAATAAGATTGTTGTGGTAAACTTAAAATGAATTGGAAAATGGATTTTAGGTTTCAGCCTTAGATTCAATAGCTCACGATCTCACTTTAGGGCAGATGTCCCTTAGGTAGATTTCCTTACAGGATAGATATATACATGTCGGGCGGGGGTACCCACAATTGGAAGTTAATCTTAATGAATTCAGAGTAAGTTGGTTAACATATGAATATAGTTAATTGGGTTAATTTGGGGGTTTACATCTGACCATCGGAAGAGGCTTATGCTTATAGATTATAATTATAATATATAAATTATCTAAAACCTGACTTAATTGGATACCGCCTTTATGGTCGATTGGACTTAATTAAATTAATTTTAACCTGACGTAATTGGATACCGCCTTTATGGTCGGTTGGAATTAATTAAAAATCTGACTTAATCAGGATACCGCCTACATGGTCGGTTGGTAATATAATGCAAATTTATATATTTTAATAAGGGAGATTTCTAAATTAGAAATAGTAAAGGTGGATCCTCTAACCAAAATATTTTATTTTTAATCTACGAAAGTGATGAAGCATAATATTTATGAGTTTAATAATTGATTTAATTATATAATGGGTAATACTTTAGGCTTGTTTATTGAATCTTAAGCTTAATGCTTCTTGTTGCCTGATCACCAATAAGATTGTTGTGGTAAACTTAAAATGAAATGGAAAATGGATTTTAGGTTTCAGCCTTAGATTCAATAGCTCACGATCTCACTTTAGGGCAGATGTCCCTTAGGTAGATTTCCTTACAGGATAGATATATACATGTCGGGCGGGGGTACCCACAATTGGAAGTTAATCTTAATGAATTCAGAGTCAGTTGGTTAACATATGAATATAGTTAATTGGGTTAATTTGGGGGTTTACATCTGACCATCGGAAGAGGCTTATGCATATCTTCGTGTTTCAGGTTAACAGACTAATTTATTACACATGTATAAGAGAATCAATTCATCATTAGAATAATAATGTGTGGAATCACAACCATATATGTTTGTTTTCTTTATTATTAATTTTCTTTGTTTTATTTTTATTTATTTATTTAGCAAATCCACATTCAACCAAACAATCAGTAATCATTCCATTTCTCATCCTAATTAGATACATTGATACATGTAAATAAATAGTATCTATAATTAATAATAACAGTAGAAATTAAGTCCTCGTGGGATCGATATTTTTATACTACTTGAGCGATACGTGCGCTTGAGTTACGTGTGTGTTTATCACCGATCAAGTTTTTGGCGCCGTTGCCGGGGACTTATTTATATATTACTATTAATTTTGGGGTTAGATACCTTTACTTGTTTCTAATTTATTTTTACTTATCATTTTTGTTTTCTTATGTTTCAGATTCTCAGACACTACATGAGAAGAAGCTGAAGCTTTGAAATCCGTCCGCTTGACCCAAAAATTGAAAGAACAATCAGATAGTTGAGAAGGGAAAGACGAGAAGATCAATAATAACTTATCAATATGAACAATCAAGAACCTGAACCGTTGGAAGTTGCACCACCAATTCCCATTCGAGACAAAATAATTCCAGTGGTTGACGACTTCATATCATACATTGTACTTCCTCCCTTACCAGAAAATGTGTGTGACATCAAAACATGCATTCAAATGATACAACAATCAGTTCAGTTCGAGGGGAGTGCAACTGAAGATCCTATTGCCCACATCAGAAACTTCCTGGAAGTTTGCGGCACATTTAATTACAACCGAGCGGCTAAAGAAGCAATGTGACTTTGTGTGTTCCCATATTCCTTGAAAGACAAAGCTAAGGCTTGGCTATATTCACTACCAGTAGGTTCCATCACAACTTGGAACACTCTTGCCACCAAATTCCTTGCAAAAAGAAGCAATGCGACTTCGTGTGTTTCCATATCCTTGAAAGACAGAGCTAAGGCTTGGCTACATTCACTACTAGCAGGTTCCATCACAACTTGGAACACTCTTGCCACCAAATTCCTTGCAAAATATTTTCCCCTAGCCAGAACAACAAAGCTGAGGAACGACATCAAATCCTTTGTACAACATGACTCAGAATCCCTCTGTGAAGCTTGGAAAAGATACAAAGAATTGCTCCGGAAATATCCTCACCATGAGATTGCAAAATGGCTACAAGTTTAAACCTTCTACAATGGACTTTCTGGACTAATGAGAACCACAATAGATGCTACTGCTGGAGGAGCTTTAATGGCAAAAGGAGAAGATCAACCCTGAGACTTAATTGAAGAAATGGCCAACAACAATTCCTTGTGGCCAACAGAAAGGAGCATGATTCAACGAATAGCAGGAATCTACGAAGTATGAGCCAACACAACATTGAATGCCAAACTGGATCAGATATGCAAATTCATGGAAACTCTCAGCATGTAAGGTAATGCTCGATCCATAAGTTCACCATATAGAGGAGCACCAGAGGCAGAATCTTACAACCAACATGATGAGACGATGAATTATGTCAGCAATTTCAACAGACATGGAAACTATCCATATTTCAATACCTACAACCCAGGTTGGAGGAATCATCCCAATTTCACATGGAGCAACAATTCCGGGCAAAGGAACAATCCACCATCAGGATTCTAACAGAAAAACAAAGGCGCGGAGTATGAAAAAGAACGAGGAATAACAGAAGTGATGGCCCTGTTGATAAAGCAAGAAGTAAAATATGACTCTTTAGCAGCTGTGGTTCAAAATCAAGCAGCTTCTATAAAGGCACTGGAAAACCAATTGGGACAACTGGCCAATGCTCAGAGTTACAGACCGCAAGGTACCCTTCCTAGCAACATAGAATAAAATCCAAGGAACAGAGGGAATGAGTAATGTCAAGCCATCACTTTAAAAAACGGCACTGAAATCAACAAAGATGTTGGAATCAAGGCATCCACTGAGGAAGTTCCAAAAGAAAGCAGTGAAGTTAATCCACAGATGGAGGCAAAAGAAAATGATCAAGAAAGATTTACTCCACCTTCACATTTTCCACAGAGTCTCCAGAAACACAAATTGGACAAGCAGTTTGCTCGATTCCTGGAGATCTTCAAAAAGTTGCATATCAACATTCCATTTGCAGAAGCATTGGAACAAATGCCCAGCTATGTCAAATTCATGAAAGATATTATGTCACGAAAAAGAATATTAAGAGATTACGAGACTGTAGCATTGACAAAAGAATCAAAAACTTGATCGGTGATAAACACACACGTAATGCAAGCGCACATATCGCTCAAGTAGTATAAAAATATCGATCCCATGAGGACTTAATTTATATTATTATTATTAATTATTGATACTATTTATTTACATGTATCCTATTAGGATGAGAAGGGAATGATTGCTGATTGGTTGGTTGAATGTGGATTTGCTAAATAAATAAATAAAAAAAATAAAACAAAGGAAATTAATAATAAAGAAAATAAACATTTAGGGTTGTGATTCCACACATTATTATTCTAATGATGAATTGATTCTCATATATATGTGTAATAAATTAGTCTGTTAACATGGAACACGAAGATATGCATAAGTGTCTTCCGATGGTCAGATACAAACTCCCAAAGTAACCCAATTAACTATATTCCTATGTTAACCAAGTTACTATGAATTCATTAAGATTAAGTTCCAATTGTGGCTACCCCCGCCTGACAGGTATATGTCTATCCTGTAGGGAAATATACCTAAGGGACATCTGCCCTAAAGTGAGATCGTGAGCTATTGAATCTAAGGCTGAAATCTAAAATCCCTTTTCCAAGTTCATTTTAAGTTTACCACAACAATCTTATTGGTGATCAGGCAACAAGAAATATTAAGCTTAAGATTCAATAAACAAGCCTAAAGTATTACCCAATATATAATTAAATCAATTATTAAACTCATAAATATTGTGCTTCATCACTTTCTTAGATTAAAAATAAAATGCTAGGATTATGGGATCCACCTTTACTATTTCTAATTTAGAAATCTCCCTTATTAAAATATATATATTTGCATTATATTACCAATCGACCATATAGGCGATATCCTGATTAAGTCAGATTTTTAATTAATTTCAACCGACCATAAAGGCGATATCCAATTACGTCAGGTTAAAATTAATGTAATTAAGTCCAACCGACCATAAAGGCGGTATCCAATTAAGTCAGATTTTAAGATAATTTATATATTATAATTTAAGGGAGATTAATCTAAACTATCATAATAAAGGTTTCACCCTTCCCTAAGCAGAAATTAACTACAAAGCATAAAAGAAATATAAAGTAAAAATAAAATTACATAATAAAAATGCTAAAAATAAATACAAACAAGATACAGTCCTTAGATCCTTATTAAGAACCTTAGGGAAATTATGAATTTGAAAAATGAAATCAGCTTCAATTTATAGGAAAAATTCATCATTGCGCGTCGCGACGCGCCACTGATTCTGGACACGTGTACGCGGCTTTGACGAGATGATGACACATGGCTGTCGATAGAATTATTGGCTCAGTGTCGCGACGCGTGAAGGCTTGCGCCTCGCGACTCAGACATCATGCTGACGCAAGGAATGACATGTGTCGGCATAATGAATTATTATGCTGATGTCATGATGATGTAGGTGCTGATGTGGCGATGACGAGTGTCAATAGTACAGTAACCGCGACGCGTCTCAAAGACGAGTGTGCGCGCGTCGCGAGGCGTGAAATTATAATTTTACCCTTTTGTCCGTTTTTCGTTGTTTTGGCCCTGATTTGATTCCATTGATTCCCAAAACTTTATTTATCTGCAAAACACACAAAAGCATATAAAAAAATTCATAAAACCCGAGAAACCATACAAAATATTAGGTAAAAGTGGCAGTAAATAGTGATATATTTTTCGCTCATCACACCCCCAAACCTAACATTTTGCTAATCCTCGAGAAAAATAACATAATAAAATAAAATAAATAACTAAAACTAAATTAAACTAAACCACTTTTGTATGGATCACGGTTGCATTTAGCCTATGCAACAAGCCTTTAAACCACTAGGTGTCCCTAGTGGACGAGTTGTAATGTCGTGAGGGCTTATAGTGACGATACCCACAAACGTCAATCAAATGCACACAAAAGCAAAAACAAAAGAAAAGAAAAGAAAAGAAAGAACTAAAATAAACAAAAATAATAGCTATACAATGTCCTCAGAGAATCTCTAGCATTAAGGTTAAATGAACCTTCAAAATGCATACTACAACTAAAATCCTTTCCTTTGAACAAAGTATCTAAATCAGACTCTGAGTGTGTGTGTGAATAGCTCTGCAAACAACTTTGATTCTAAGTTATTAACTAGGTGAGTTTGTCTCAATTTTCAGTAGTCAATGGGTCAAACCAACCTGACTATCTAAAATTATTCTGTCTACTATAATATGTGCAAAGTGAGGTAAGTGATTTGTATGGGGTGTATCTTCACCTCTTAAAGTTCTTAATGCTTCCATCACCCAATAGTGATCCATTTCAACCATCTAAAAAATAAAAGAAAAATAAAAAATAAGAATAAAAGTAAAGAAAATTAGATGCAAGTAAAATAGATAGCTTCAAAATTAATAACGCAAGAAAAATAAGTCCCCGGCAACGGTGCCAATAACTTGATCGGTGATAAACACGCATGTAACGCAAGCGTACGTATTGCTCAAGTAGTATAAAAATATCGATCCCACGAGGACTTAATTACTACTGTTATCATTAATTATTGATACTATTTATTTACAAGTATCTAATTAGGATGAGATTGGAATGATTGCTGATTGGTTGGTTGAATGTGGATTTGCTAAATAAATAAATAAAAATAAATTAAAGGAAATTAATAATAAATAAAACAAACATATAGGGTTGTGATTCCACACATTATTATTCTAATGATGAATTGATTCTCCTATACATGTGTAATAAATTAGTCTGTTAACCTGGAACACGAAGATATGCATAAGCCTCTTCCGATGGTCAAATGCAAACACCCAAAGTAACCCAATTAACTATATTCATATGTTAACCAAGTTACTCTGAATTCATTAAGATTAAGTTCCAATTGCGGCTACCCCCGCCCGACAGGTATATATCTATCATGTAAGGAAATCTATCTAAGGGACATCTGTCCTAAAGTGAGATCGTGAGCTATTGAATCTAAGGCTGAAACCTAAAATCCATTTTCCAAGTTCATTTTAATTTTACCACAACAATCTTATTGGTGATCAGGCAACAAGAAGTATTAAGCTTAAGATTCAATAAACAAGCCTAAAGTATTACCCATTATATAATTAAATCAATTATTAAACTCATAAATATTGTGCTTTATCACTTCCCTAGATTAAAAATAAAATGTTGTGGTTAGGGGATCCACCTTTACTATTTCTAATTTAGAAATCTCTTTTATTAAAATATATAAATTTACATTATATTACCAACCGACCATATAGGCGGTATCCTGATTAATGCATATTTTTAATTAATTCCAATCGACCATAAAGGCGGTATCCAATTACGTCAGGTTAAAATTAATTTAATTAAGTCCAACCGACCAAAAAGACGGTATCCAATTAAGTCAGGTTTTAAGATAATTTATATATTATAATTTAAGGGAGATTAATCTAAACTATCATAAAAAGGTTTCACCCTTCCCCCAGCAGAAATTAACTACAAAGCGTAAAAGAAATATAAAGTAAAAATAAAAATACATAATAAAAATGTTAAAAATAAATACAAATAAGATACAATCCTTAGATCCTTATTAAGAATCTTAAGGAAAGTATGAATTTGGAAAATGAAATCAGCTTCAATTTATGGGCAAAATTCGTCCTTGCGCGTCGCGATGCGTGAAGCTTACGCGTCGCAACGTGCCATTGATTCTGGACACATGTACGTGACTTTGACGAGATGATGACACGTGGTTGTCGGCAGAACTATTGGCTCGGCATCGCGATGCGTAAGGCTTCCGCGTCGCGACGCTGACGGCATGCTGATGCAAGGAATGACGCGTGTCGGCAGAGTGAATTATTGTACTGATGTCATGATGACGTAGGTATTGATGTGGCGCTGATGAGTGTCGGCAGCACAATAACTACGGCGCGTCGAGATGTCGAGTGTGTGCGCGTCGCGACGCGTGAAATTACAATTTTGCCTTTTGGTCCATTTTTCACTGTTTTGGCCCAGATTTGATTCCATTGATTCCCAAAACTTTATTTATCTGCAAAACTCACAAAACATATCAAAAAAGTCATAAAACCTGAGAAACCATACAAAATATTAGGTAAAAGTGGCGGTAAATAGTGATATATTTTCCGCTCATCACACCCCCAAACCTTACATTTTGCTAGTCCTCGTGCAAAACAACATAATAAAATAAAATAAAATAGATAACTGAAACTAAAATAAACTAAGCCACTTTCTTAGAGATCACAATTTCATTTAGCGTATGCAACAAGCCTTTAAATCCTTAGGTGTCCCTAATGGACGAGTTGTAGTCTCGTGAGGGCTTACAGTGACGATACCCACAAACGTCAATAAAATGCACATTTATGAACACTAAAAAGTGCATATTTATTACACGACAAGTTAATTATTTTACACTTATAGTTTCACTAATCTCTCTAAATTGGCACATTTATGAAATATTATTTTATGTCATGCTTTAAGTATTTTTACTGTGTTATTTTATGTTATTTGTCAGGTAAAATACTGCTCGGAAGCTCGACAGGACAAACCAGATTGAAAAGGGCAAAAATCAGAAATCAACATCTGTGTCGCGACATAGAATTTACGGCGCGTCGCGACGCACCTTCCTTCAACACGTGTCCCCATCATATCACTCATCGCGTTGCGACGCGTGGAGCCTGCAGCATATCGCGACGCGCCTAATGAAACAAAGACATCGCCGACTCACCACCACGTGTCCCCAACGTGGATTCACCATTCTCTGACACGTGTCCCAACATGCACGCGCGTCGGGACGCAAGAAGAAAATGGGTGTCGCGACGCGTGACCAAAATCGCCTATAAATATGAGCGTCCGACATCATAAATTTTCATACTTTCTTTCCTGATTCCTCTGTAAATCTTGGAGAGAGAGTGTCTTGTTTGTTTATTTACTTAAAGCTTTTTGTAATGTATTTTTCTTTCAATAATAAAAGTACAAGTATATTTTATTATAAATTGAGTAGCTGATTTCTTTTATGCTACAGAAAAATCACACCATATAGACATACCTTGTTTTTAATTTTTCTTGGTTACATGAAATAGAAAAATCAACTTAAAAAGTGTTTACTGTTCATTAAAGAATTTTTTAAACCACCCCATATAGAGATGCTCTCATAAAGCTTCACGAGAACATAATTCAAGACATTGAGAAAAATGAACGAGAAATTCAATTGAGATCAGAATTAACAAGGGTTAGAGGACGTTTTTATATCTAAATCACTACATCTGTATTTCTTTTATTTTTTTTTCTTTTCATTTTGTTATTTTATTTTATTAGTTTTTAAGTTTTGTACTTGCAATTTCATATTTTTGCATATAGTTTGTCTTTAAGTTGCATGAAATACCGGTCTCGAACCTCTAGCGGCAGATTAAAAAGAGAGTCATCATCACATTCATTGTTTGTCAGAATGGCTGAAAACCAAATTGAAAGGAAGAAAATGAGTCTCAACATGGAGATCCTAATCACCCTAGGACACTCAGACAATTCATGAATCCCACTAGGTCAGGATCACCATCTTGCATTATTTTTCCACCAGAAGCAATACGTTTCAATTTTAAGTCGAGTGTCATCAATCTATTACCCACATTCCACGGTCTAGAATTAGAAAACCCTTATCAGCACCTAAGAGAGTTCGAAGAATTATGTAACACTTGCACATACCAAAATTGTAGCATGAATATAATTCGGTTAGCATGAATATAATTCGGTTAAAGTTTTTTCCATTTTCTTTAAAGGATAAAGCTAAAATTTGGCTACAAAACCTTAGGTCAGGATCTATTAGAACATGAGATGATTTACAAGAGAAGTTTATTAAAAAGTTCTTTCCTCCTCACACGAGAAATTCCTTTAAGAGAAGAATTACAACATTCACACAAGAGTCGGGGGAAACACTTTACCAATGTTGGGAGAGGTATAAAGAGATGTTAAATATTTGCCCACATCACGGGTTTGAAACATGGAGGTTAGTTTCCCAATTCTACGAGGGTTTAACACCCCAAGGTAGACAAGTAGTGGAGATGATGTGTAATGGTGAGTTCAGTGACAAAGATACCGAAGATGCACTAGATTACCTAGAGCACATAGTAGAGAATACACAACAATGGGATACAATTGGTACATATGAGTCATCTGTTAAACCACAACCATCCGGTAGAGGTATGTTTAACCTTAGGGAAGACCATGACCTTGCTGCCAAGTACGCATTTCAGTCAAAAAAAATTTAGGCTTTAGAAACAAGGAAGAGTGATCATGTCCAGTCAGTTCAGGAAGTCATATGTCAAATTTGTAGTTCAAATGAACATGTCATAGAAGTTTGCCCGTCCTTACCAGCCTTGAAAGAATGTCTCCATGACCAAGTCAGTTCCATAAACACATTCAATAGACCAAATCCAAATCCATATTCACATACCTATAATTTTGGTTGGAGAAACCATCCAAACTTCAATTGGAGGAATGATAACCAAGCACAACCTTCACACCAACCTCGCCAGTTTCACCAGAATTTCTGAAATTCCCAGAATTATGCACCATATGTCACACCACCTAGGAAAACCATTGAAGATAACTTGAGTGCATTCAAGGAAAAACAAGAAACCATCAATACCCAAAATGCACAAATAATGAATGATTTGAAAGAAACTTTTGATAAAATCAAATCTGCTTTGGCCATTAAAGAGAATGGTAAGTTTCCTGCACAACCTCAGTCAAATCCCAAAAGTCATCAAAACCCTCATGAGGGTAGTTCTGGAAATCAACACTTAGGCCAAGTCAAATCTGTTATTACTCTTCGCAGTGGTAAGAACATCCACAAACCTATTCTTGAACCTCGCAAAACTGAGAATAAATCAGAATAAGTGGGTAAGGAAGGGGTTGATGAGCCATTACCCGTCGTCGATAATAACAGTTTTTCTCATGCACCTTCATTTCCTCAGGCATTAAAAATAAAGAAATTGAACCATTCCCCAGAAATTTATGGAATATTCAAACAGGTAAAGGTCAATATCCATTTGTTAGATGCCATCCAACATATACTATCTTATGCCAAATTTCTAAAAGATCTATGCACCGTCAAAAGAAAACACCATGTAAGAAAGAAAGCTTTTCTAGCTGAACAGGTAAGTTCCATTCTCTCAACCAATAATGCATTAAAATACAAAGGCCTTGTTTGTCCAACTATTTCTTGTATTATTGGAAATCAAAACATTGAACATGTTTTGCTTGATCTTGGAGCTAATGTAAATTTACTGCCATTTTTGGTTTACCAACAACTTAATATCGGTGAGATGAAACCAACTTCAACTACCCTTTTACTTGTCGATAGATCAGTTAAGGTACCAAAAGGAATTATGGAAGATGTATTATTACAAATCGATAAATTCGTATATCATGTGGATTTTATTATTTTAGAAACACAACCTGTGGCAGACAGTTATAAGCCAATCTTTGTAATACTTGGTCGCTCATTTTTAACGAAAGCTAACGCTTTAATTAATTACATGAATTGAATCATGAATCTTTCTTTTGGCAACATGACATTAGAGCTAAATATTTTTAACATGTGCAAACAGCCATATGATAAAGATAATGAAAAAAAGCGTAGAATCAATTGAACTTATTGTGGAGGAGCAGATTCAGGGGAGTTTATCTGATCCTATGGAATTTTTTCTGCTAATTTTGTTGAGTCAAGTGCGAAAATAAATTTGGATATTACTAATGATTTTCTACTTGACTCTATACATGTATTGGAAGACGAGGGGAAGATTGAAAACTTGGAGGAACTGGGAACACTGGACGAAGGAAAACATGAAGAAGCACCTAATTTGGAGTTAAAAGCTTTGCCAGAAGGATTGAAATATGCATTTTTAGAAGATAATCAAACTTACCCTGTGGTAATTTCTTCTTCTCTCACAAGCGATCAAGAAGGTAAACTTTTAAATGTGTTAAAAGAACATAAACTGGCAATTGGATGGACTTTAAAAGACATAAAAGGTATTAATCCATCAATTTGCACACACCGAATACATCTAGAAGATAATGCTAGGACATATCGTCAACCCCAAAGAAGATTAAACCCCCCACATGAAAGAAGTAGTAAAAATAGAGGTCCTTAATGTTGGGGTTGGTGCTCAGAGCGCCAATCCGGACCGTATT
The DNA here is from genome assembly GCA_019454045.1 of Zanthoxylum bungeanum. Classification (NCBI taxonomy): domain Eukaryota; kingdom Viridiplantae; phylum Streptophyta; class Magnoliopsida; order Sapindales; family Rutaceae; genus Zanthoxylum; species Zanthoxylum bungeanum. The sequence continues at coordinate 26,392 of SKCR01023737.1, read as the reverse complement.
TATGTCTGATTCATGAATACGAACGTCCCTTTTCAATAATATTACTTAATTATGGTTGCACCTCTTGTTTTTATATACGTATTCGATCTGATTATGATTAGATTGAAACTAAATATTGTTTAGTGATATATATATATATATATATTAGACAAAGGCCCGATAATATATAATGAAGTACACAGTTACAAAGGTAGTTTGTAATTGACATTGGGAAGTGTCACTGTTAAATGTATATTATCAAATATAGTTCCTGGTCAAGATTCACTAACACGGGTCGGTTAGTCAAATCTGTTGAGACCAGTACATGTCGTATATCGAGACTTGGTCCGATGGTTTATCCCAATGAACCATGAGTCTAGGGAGACTCGTATAGACGTGTAGGTGCTTATAATAGATAAACATTGAATGACTCACCGAAGATTCTTAATGGATGGTACACCAACTTCAATAAGAATCTTCTCGGGTTGAGTAGCATAGTGGTCCTTCGACTTGAGATACCACTGTTGATGTATGAGACATCTTCCACACTCAGATGTCAGTCACGTCACCGATCTATTTAGATCAGACCTCCGCCTGTTCGTTGGGTGTGGATCGATCCTCAGGATATCCTGTGTGTATCAAGATAGGATCCGTCAGTTATGTGTACAGAGCATATGTAGTCCATATATGATTAGTAGTCTGTTAAATCTGTGGCCACATTATACTTCAGAAGTAAGTTCCGAATTTTATTTAGAGATTGCTAATAGATACGTCGACAGGATAATACATATAGGGATTTGACGTTTACATCTATATCTCTGGGATTATCCGGATACCTGTGACGGAGGGATTATACGTATGCAATGACCTCGACCTGTATGATTCAGCTAGTTTATCTATGGTCGTCATAATTTACGGGTGGGTAAGTTATGGACACGAAATTGAATTTTGTGACGGATATACCTGAATCTAGAGAGTTTCACTAATGAAATATACTCGTAGAGCACTATGGCAACTTTTATGAATAATGATGATTATTTATAAATCGTTTAAACGTTAAACGAAAAATACATGCAAACGGACCGAACCATCATTCCTAATTAATGTGTATTTGTATTTAATATATGATATTATTAAATACACATTAATAAATTGCCAAATAAAGGTATTTGACATATATCATTTATATATGTATTTGAGATATTTAAAGTAAATATATTACATATATTTGAGATATTTGTATTTAATTAATTATTTAATTATTTCATTGTTAAATGATTAATATAATTAAAATATAAATATCTCACAAAATGATAAAGTTAGGAAATGATTATAAGTGTAAATTGTTGACTTTATACTTAAAGAAAAGGTTGTCAAAATGTTTTGACTTCTTTAGATATTTGATTAAATTATTTAAAAATGAAAATATCTATTTCCTTTTTTCTTTTGAATTTTCGGCCAACACCCTAATTAAATATAATTTTTATATCTTTAAGTTTCTTTTGTTGACTTATGAATATCATTAAAGTTGTAATGATAAAAGGTTAACAAGTTGCATAAAAGCCATTAAATGAAACAAAGTAAAAATATCTAGATATTTTTCTTTTCTTTTCTTCACAATTTCGGCCTATGGCTAATTTTGGTGAAGTATATATTGTTTCATTTCATTTTAGGGTTTTAACAAGTTCATTAGATACAAAAGAAACACAAAAGTGGTTGAGAGAAAAGTTTGAAGAAAAGAAGGAAAAACTTGGAAATCTTAAGGTTTTGTAAGTTTTCTTTCAAATCTTCCAACATGAAAAATGTTTCTAACATGCTTAGCTTCATCTTGTGTTGCTTTGATGTTGTCTCTCTACTTATAGTTTGTGTTTTAGTTGTTGTGAACTTGAATGAAAGATGTGTGCATGTAAGTAAGCTTGAAATGGTTTCAAAGCTTTACTTTTGATTTTTAGAAAATCAAAGTTGTCATTATAGAGTTATTAAGCCACTCCTTGGTGACCTAGAATTGTTCTAGAGTTGTTTCAAAGTGGTGAGGCTAGATTGGTGAAGTATTGAATGGATTAAAGTGTTGGATTTTAGAGATTTGGTAAAATTGGACAATTTGGTGAAATTGAAAAATTAGGGTTCATAACCCTCTCCAAATTTGGGGATTTTCATATATGTGATGTATTATGGTATGAATATGATGCATGTAAAATTTTAGGTTAATTAGATTTGATCTTGGCAAGTTTTGAACAAAAGGGACCAAATTGTAATTAATTGGAAATTTTGGGGGTGCTCACGGTAATTGCTCAAAAATTGGGGATTTGTGTGAAATATGATTTTGATGCATTAGATGTGTTGAAAAATATTTTAGAAATGATTTAGAATCATCAAAAATAGTATTTGACAACTTTTGGACTAAAATAATCAATTTACAAAGTTTTGGGGCAATTCGGTAATTACCAAGAATTTTGATCTCTTGTGTAATTTTTCAGAATTTGATAATTGGATAATTAAATAAATAAGTTTATTTGATTGATCCGAGAAAAATTTTTGAAATTGAAAAATTTTGATTTTGCGATTCCGCTGCGTTACCGATAGAGGTCACATTGTGTCACATTTGTGTTAAATTGGGAAAAATACCATTTCATGACTAATTCAGGAATTGTTTTAGGACACATTGTGTCATCTAAAGGTATTGAGGTTGAAAAAGAAAAAATAGAGGTCATTTCTAAATTACCATCACCAAAAACAGTCTGGGACATTCGTTTTTTTTTTTTAGGACATGCATGATTTTATAGGAGGTTCATTAAAGACTTTAGTACCATATCCAGACCCTTATGTAACCTCCTATTAAAAGATGAAACATTTGAATGGACATAAGAATGTCAAAATCATTCCAAAAAATTATCAGTCTTTTGACTTTTGCTCCTATTATGCAATCTCTGATTGGTCATTGCCTTTTGAGCTAACGTGTGATGCTAGTGATTATGCAGTTGGTGCAGTTCTAGGACAGAGAAAGGAAGGTAAGCCACATGTAATTATTACAAGTATAACTTTAAACAATGCACAAATGAATTACACTACCACAGAAAAAGAACCTTGCTGTAATATTTGCATTGGATAAATTTCGATCATATTTAATCGGTCTTCAACTGTTGTTACTCTGATCATCTGTTAGATATTTGATGTCTGATGCCAAGCCAGACTAATATGGTGGATTTTGTTTACTTCAAATGTCTAACACTCACAATCAAAAGACATTAAGAACAAAGGAGAAAAGAGAACGTGGTTGCGGATCACTTATCGAGACTCACAAACGAGTCACTAATTGATACCACTCCTATCAATGATTCTTTTCCCGGTGAATTTTTATTTTCAGTAAACACAATGCCTTGGTATGCTAATATTTTCAATTTTCTTGCAACAGGAAAGATACCCCTAGACTGGAGCCAACAAGATAAGAGGAAATTTTTGACTGAAGTCAAAAGAATCTACTGGGATGATCCTTATCGGTTTAAATGCTGCACTGATCAGATTTTCAGAAGATGCATACCTGACAGTGAGATAAGTTGTATTATCCAGTTCTGTCATTCAGAAGCATGTGGAGGTCATTTCTCATCTAAGAAAACTGCTGTAAAAATCTTGCAGTGTGGATTTTATTGGCCCACCATTTTTAAAGATACATACACTTTCTGTAAAATTTGCGAAAATTGTCAAAAGTTGGGATCTATTTCAAAAAGAAACATGATGCCTTTAAATCACATCCTTGTCATCGAAATCTTTGATTATTGGGGGATAGATTTCATGGGCCCATTTCCACATCCTTTGGATTTTTATATATTTTAGTTGCAGTCGACTATGTTTCAAAATGGGTCGAGGTAATTCCTTGTCGGAACAATGATCACACAACTGTGATCAAATTTTTAAAAGAAAACTTGTTGAGTCGATTTGGAATTCCTCGGGTCATCATAAGTGATGGAGGTAAACACTTTTGTAATAGACCCTTTGAATCCTTAATGAAAAAGTATGGAGTCACACACAAAGTTTCCATCTCTTACCACCCCCAGACAAACGGACAAGTAGAATTAGCGAATAGGGAAATTAAACAAATTCTAGAAAAAATGGTTAACCCAAATCGCAAAGATTGGTCTCTTCGACTAACTGATGCACTCTGGGCATATCGAACCGCTTTCAAAACATCTTTGGGAATATCCCCCTATCGTCTTGTTTATGGGAAACTTTGTCATTTGCCTGTAGAACTTGAGCATAAAGCATTTTGGGCTATTAAAACATTTAATTCAAACCTTGAAAATGCTGGTCATGAACGTAAAGTGCAACTAAATGAACTTGAAGAGTTAATGAATGATTCATATGAGAATACGAAAATTCTTAAAGCTAAAACAAAAGTCTTTCATGATAGTCGAATTTCACGAAAAATATTTGAAGTTAGTCAAAAGGGTTTTGCTTATAATTCCCGTCTTCATTTATTTCCTGGAAAGTTAAAATCCAAATGGGGTGCCCATTTATTGTGAAACATGTTTACCCATACGGGACTATTAACATTGAGAATCCTAGAGATGGTGATGTATTTAAAGTAAATGGACAGCGTCTGAAACCTTTTTTGGAGTACTCAAAATTTCAAGAAACTTTTTTCCTGTCAGACCCAGTATACCTTGATTGATTTAGTTTCTTTCATGTTCTGTTTAATATTTATGTAATTTCCATTTTTCTTAGTTTTTACAGTATTCTTGTTCTTTTATTTTATCTCATACCCCGGTAAAGCAGCGGATAACGGTACTCCGTGACTCAAAGTTGGTTATTTCAGTTTCCTAAAAATACTGATACCCTACAAACTAAGACATGAAAGAAACTCTTGCAAACCTCCACAAATATTTTCCTGTACTTCCCCAAAATACTCTGACAAAAATTTACAAAGCCCGCACATAAAGAATGAGAATTCTTATGATTCATGGTATTCCTAGTGATATTCGTTGGGTAATTGAAGCAAAGGTTCGTTTGGTAGGTGAGTCACCTGACTCCTTCATTCCTTACATGCCTGGTTCAGGGAAAATCACATATTCTAAGAAACGAAGAGCTAAACAAATGGGTGTTTGTTATAAGTATGCACGCTGTATATGCAACACTCGTTGTCATTCTTTAGGAATAATGTCTGATAATCACGAGGATAAAATAAAATTTATTAGGGATCGACTGAGTAAAGAGCCTTTTGATGATATATCATTAACTCTTGAGACACATCCTAGTGGATATGTTCATCATGAAATTCTCAGATTACACACACAATTTCATAAAGAAAGACAACCATATAGTCTCGGGAATCTGACTTTAAAAGACCATGTTTGCCAATTTATAAGAAAATTGGATGGGAAGTCTATCCCCGATCCATAGAGGGCGTTCAAGCCGTTACTGGACGTAAAACCAGAGGAAGATATGAGCCACAATCACAACTACCAGTATATATTATTGCATTGATTTCCTTTACTTTAAATTACTGTTTTGATTTACTTTTTGCCGACAGTATCTCACTTTTTTGTTCACGATATATTTTTCTGATAATCGTCATTTTGCAGATATTAGTTCATTCTCACTCACCCTTTTCAGGATCTATAAATTTAGCTCATCATTGTCCTTTCTTTAACACGTCTAGCTAAGAGAGATAGCACAAATGGAGACAACTTCAAAACGACGATTCACTAATATCTGTGTGTTTTGTGGAACTAGCTCTGGAACTAAACCGGAATTTGTTGAGGGTGCAAGAGAATTGGGTAGAGCTATGGAAAACAGAAACATGCACTTAGTATATGGCGGTAGCAATCTTGGATTGATGGGGTGTATTTCAAAAGCTGTACAAGAATGTGGAAGTCAGGTTTTGGGGATCATTCCAAAACCTTTAACAGAAAGTCACATCATCGGAAAATCGTATGGAGAAGAATGTATTGTCCCATGTATGTTTGAAAGACTCACTGAAATGATCAATCATGCTGATGCTTTCATTGCTTTACCAGGTGGGTTTGGAGCGTTGGAAGAAATATTCATTATTGCGTCATGGGCAAACTTGAATATTCACCAAAAACCTATTGGGCTGTTTAATGTTAATGGATTTTTCGATTTTTTTTTGTATTTATTGAAGATGCCAAAAGAAATGGGTTTATTTCAAAACCGGTAAGAGATATCTTCCTAACTGCAAAAACAACTGATGATTTAATTGACCAACTCTTAGCTTATGAACCAAGAATCGACCCTATTCTTTCCAAGTTGAATTGGTCTGGTAACAATCGTGGCAAAAAGCGCAAAGTAAACCTGGATCTTAATCTATAATCCTTAGTTGCAACTGTCAATTCTGCAATAACCAAGTGATATCTTCTAAACTCTATTTTTCTTTCTTTAAACATTGGGGACAATGTCTCATTTTGGTTGGGGGGAGAGGATAGTTTACTATGCAATTTTCATGTTTAATTGATGTTTTCTTTAAAAAAATTTATTTGTGTTGTTATTTTGTGTGTAAGAATATATATCCATATATATACACACAAAATAACAACAAGTTTGTTTTCTAAACCAAGTGGAAGTGTTGTTCAGAGATGGCTGTGTAAGGAGTTTTCACTCCTGAGACGCATCTCAATATAATTCGTAACAAGTTGTCTATTGTTTCTTTTTTTTTTTGAATCATTTAAATTTGTGAATTCTCCATAAACATTGATTAAATTTGATCTTTGTGTGCTCGTCTGACAGATATTATCAACAACATGGTAACATATGATCATGAGTGGTATGTGAAAATTCTGTAATATTTAGTTCTCTAGTTTGTTGGAGGTAACACCTAATAGGCAGTGAAATTTTTATTATGAAAAAAAAAATGAGACATTTGAATAAAGTTCGTTTCCGTAGCCTTTTTAACTCGAGCAATTAAGTCCGAAAGGGTGTTTTAACATTTAGTACCCTAAGGCCAACTGGTCTGGGAATTACTGGCCCAAAGCTCATTACAGGGGTTAAAAAGAAAGCTTAAGGGAATCATACACTATTTATCTCAGATCCGAGCAATTAAGTCCGTAAGGGTGTCTTAACACCTAGTGCCCTAAAACCAACTGGTTTTGGAGTCACTGGCCTAAAGTTCGATACATGGATTGAAGATATATTTTGGACACTTTCTATCTGAGATCCGAGCATTTAAGTCCGTAGGGGTGTCTTAACACCTAGTGCCCTAAAACCAACTGGTTTGGAGTCACTGGCCCAAAGTTCGATACATGGATTGAAGATATGTTTATAAATAAACTTTCACTGTCAAAATGTGTAAACCGTAATATAATTTTAGGATAAAAATATTACTCTCTTTTCAACAAATACTTGTGATATTGTGGGCACAATATATTGATTAATACCTTATTTTATGAGTACATGGAAGAATGGTAAAAAGTACAGGAGAAATCATTTATTTGATCATTTAGAAAGAAAGAAAATAATTGTTAACTTAGATAAGAATTTCTCTTTTTTAAATTCTGCATGAATTACTAGGGACTAGTAATAAGCTGGTTGGGGGTGTGATGAACACTAAAAAGTGCATATTTATTATACGATAAGTTAATCATTTTACACTTATAGTTTCACTAATCTCTCTAAATTGGCACATTTATGAAATATTATTTTATGCCATGCTTTGAGTGTTTTTACTGTGTTATTTTATGTTATTTGTCAGGTAAAATACTGCTCGGAAGCTCGACAGGAAAAACCAGACTGAAAAAGGGCAAAAATCAGAAATCAACACTTGCACCGCGACACAGAATTTACTGCGCGTCGCGACGCGCCTTCCTTCAACATGTGTCCCCATCATATCACTCATCGCGTCGCGACGCGTGGAGCTTGCGGCACGTCGCGACGCGCCTAATGAAACAAAGACATCGCCGACTCACCGCCACATGTCCCCAATGTGAATTCACCATTCTCTGACACGTGTCCCAACATGCACGCGCGTCGCGATGCAAGAAGAAAATGGGCATCGCGATGCGTGACCAAAATTACCTATAAATAGGAGCGTCCGACATCATAAATTTTCATACTTTCTTTCCTGATTCCTCTGTAAATCTTGGAGAAAGATTGTCTTGTTTGTTTATTTACTTAAAGCTTTTTGTAATGTCTTTTTCTTTCAATATTAAAAGTACAAGTATGTTTTATTACAAAATGAGTAGCTAATTTCTTTTATGTTGGGGTAAGGGGGTGAAACTTTTATAATGAAAACATAGATTAAAATGGCTTCTATTATAATAAATAAATTGAAATCTAATGATTAAAACTTGATTTAATTCTAGATTAATTATTGACAATCTATCTACCGCATTTATGGCTGGTTTTATCTGTCTACCGCTTTTATGGCTGGTTTTATCTTTTCACCACCTTTATGGCTGGTTTTATCTTTTACCGCCTTTATGGCTGATTTTATACGATTTTGGCATAATTAAGTACCTTGGTATGACTTGTTATAGACAAACGGTTTCACCGCCTTTATGGCTGGTTTTATGTTTTTGGCATGCTTAGTACCTTGGTAGGACTAATTATTGACAGAAATGATTACCGCCTTTATGGCTGGTTCTTTTTATTGGAATAATTAATTCCTGTAATAAATTAAGTGGGTAACAATGACAATTTGTAGATTATAATAAAGCAAGGTTTCTAAATGTTTAAAAGAATAAAATTGGATCCCCTAACTCCAACATTTCATTCTATTATTGTAATTCAATCTAAAAGTCCCCAACTACTTCAACAATTCAAACTTTTCTTTTCTGCACTCTTCATTATTCTATTTTGCTAAATCTCTTCTCTGTGGATCGACCCCGGACTCACCGGGTTATTTTATTAATTCGACACTCTTATATTTGGGAGTAAAAAACCATTTTTTAAGCGTGTCACACACAAAAGCAAAAACAAAAGAAAAGAAAAGAAAGAACTAAAATAAACGAAAATAATAGCTATACAATGTCCTCAGAGAATTTCTAGCAACAAGGTTAAATGAACCTTCAAAATACATACTACAACTAAAATCATTTCCTTTGAACAAAGTATCTAAATCAGACTCTGAGTGTGTGTGTGAATAGCTCTGCAAACAAATTTGATTATAAGTTATTAACTAGGTGAGTTTGTCTCAATTTTCAGTTGTTAATGGGTCAAACCAACCTGACTATCTAAAATTATTCTGTCTACTACAATATGCGCAAAGTGAGGTAAGTGATTTTTTTTTAACATCTTTAATCAATGTAGCGAGCTTTAGGCCAGTGAATCCTAAACCAGTTGGCTTTAGGACATTAGGTGTTAAAACACCCCTACAGACTTAATTACTTGGATCTCAGATGTTAAAAGTTCTTACTATTTGACACGAACAATCTCTGCTTACTGAGGCAAGATGTCCGGTTACTAAGTAAGAAATTTTTATTAATATACACAATAATTTTTTTTATCATCATTCCTCATATCATAAATAAATGCAGACATAAACAGATATTCAGGCAAACGGTCATTCATCAACCACCGATTATTTCAACTAGTCACTTTGTCAATTCCTTATTATCTAACTGTTACAGAATTATTTTTTAAGTGCATAAGCATCTGACCTAGATATTAGGTTCAAAGTATAGGATAAAAGTGAAATTAGCATTTATCTTTTCCTAGAACTTTTTACTAAGACAAACAATCTCATCATTAGACTCTATATTTTTTTCTAAATAAAGCATGCAAAAATTAAAACAAGCAAAACATGCAAGACACACGACATATATGGAATAAAAACATGAGGAAATAAAAAAAAATTGACGGAGAAGACAAATAAAAATAAACAACCTCACCCTCAAACCTAAACCTAGCATTGTCTCCAATGCGTTATAAAACAAAGGAAAGATAAATGAACAATGTTACCGTGATTTTCCATTCATCAGCCTCCTCGTGGTCTTCGCTGCTGTCCCAGGATAGGCTAGAATCTGATCATCACTCAATCTCTGATGATGTGTCATTTGCTGAAGCAATTGAGCGATGTAGTCGACCCAAGATTCCAACCGATCTACTCGTTGTGATATAGAGTGAGATTGATATGATCATTGCGACGAATGAGGTTGTTGTTGTGGCTGTACATGTGCTGATGAGGAAGACCCGGCATGTGCAGGCCCCTCTGCTCGGAGTTGCTAGATAATTCTAGTGGTTAATGCAGTGGTGGGCTGCATCACTTCTAATCTAAAGTCCATGGGCACTCTGGCCAGTGTGCAGAGATTGGTGATCAAGCTGCAGTATAAAAGGCCAGTCTGTGTAGAGCGTGCTGCCCAAGCTATATTGGTTGAAATCAGCCCACCCACATCAATGGTAAGTCCCTCCAGCAGACAGTATAACATGATCATTCGTTCTTTAGTTACATTTATAATATGGGTGTCTGGCAGCAATGCGCGGGTCAGGAAATGAAACCAAACCCTGGCATCAGGATTAAGATATCGAGAACTCATCTTTAAATATTCCCCGCTGCTACTCATATCCTATACATCATTGGGGATGCAAAGTGTTTGTGTGAGATGAGTCATATCTAAATGCTTCATAGCTGCCGAATAGTCATCTGCCTCCATATCGGGAAACCCATAATACCTATTGATAGTAGACCTATCGAACGTCACATGTTGACCTCTCACTAATATCTGGTATGCCTGATGCTCGTAAGTATTGGCGTAGAACTCATGGATAATTGGTACACATGGTCGGTTAGGCTGTTGGCAAAGCTTATGCCAGTGCCTGGTGGCTATAATTCTATCAGTTTGGGGAAACTGTCTGGGGTTAATCTCAAAACCCCTCTCTATAATCAGGACTTTTTGTCTCATCCCCTTTTCATATCGCCGCTTAGTAGCTGCCGACACAAATTTTGTTGCATCGTAACTTGATCTGGTAGCCGCTGAGATTTTCGTTCTCTTATGGGCCATTTTATTTTTCAAAATTTTGGCAGAGTTTCCCCCAAATTTTCAAGATTTCCCAAAATTTCAACCTAACACTAACACTTCACAATTTATTTCACAACCGCCAAAACTTCGCCCCCAAATTCTACGAATTTACCAATAGAAACTACCACAAATACACACCCACAACAACAAAAATGCACTTCTTCCTTTTTTAAAAAACAAAATCAAGTCATTTGACGAATATATTCACTAGGACGCGTATCAAGAGTTGACTCCTTACTCCGCTGTCTCTACTGAATTGAATTTTTTTATCCTCGTGATTTTATCAAATTGTATTCCGTGATATCCCAAATTTTACTGGCTTGCTCTGCTTCAAGTACTTCGTCTGTGTTTTTCCCTGCAAAAATAACACACAAAGTTAAAAATTCTACAATATGTATACACAAAATACGAACAATAAATTTTTTAAATGAAAATAAAAATTTTGCATGGGTTGCCTCTCTGCTAGCGCTAAATTTATCATCTTCAGCCAGAAATGGCTGAAGTCCATCTGTCAAGGAGGTTTCAGTGTGTTTTTGGACGTCCGATTGAGGACAATCCTATGAGTGTTGCTTTTGAAGGGTCTCTTCCAACGATGAGGTGGCAAAAAGAATTTTGTCTCATTCAGTACTTGTGCCACCTTTTTAAACTTTGTCTTTCCAGTGGTTCCTGAAAGAAAAGAAAATGAATCAATAGGTCTCGTATGGTGCTTGACTTTGAATGTCGAGCTCCTGGGTGGTGTCTTCGATGTGTACTCCCCAATACAGTGATGTTTCTCCTGAAGTCATGAGATTTTTAATGTGGTCAGACACTTACTCTTCCATTTGCTTTGCATCTTGCTCCACTTTTTTGTCACATATGTATTTAAGAATTTGACCGACGTAAACACACACGTATAACGCAAGCGCACGTATCGTTCAAGTAGTATAAAAATATCGATCCCACGAGGAATTAATTCCTACTGTTGTTATTAATTATTGAATCTATTTATTTACATATATCTAATTATAGGGAGAAGGGAATTGATTGCTTTGATTGGTTGAATGTGGAATTGCTTAATAAAAATAAAATAAACAAAAGAAAATACTAAGGAAAATAAATAAATAGACTCAAAAGATCTAGGGTCGTGACTCCACACAATACTGTTAAAAGGATGAATTGATTCTCTTATTTATGTGTACTAATTCAGTTTGCTAACCTGGAACACGAAAATATGCAAAAGCCTCTTCCGATGGTCAGACGCAAATACCCAGTATAACCCAATTGAACCATATGTCTATGTCAACCACATTACCTGGATTCATTAAGTTTAAGTTCCAATTATGGCTACCCCCGCCCGACAGATATATTCCTATCCTGTAAGGAAATCTATTAAGGGTTATCTATCCTCAAGGAAGATCGTGGGCTATTGAATCTAAGGCTGAAACCTAAAATCCCTATGTCTAGTTCATTTTAGATTTACCCCATCAATCTTATTAATAGCCAGTTAATAAAATAGCATTAAGCTTAAGACTCAATAAACAAACTAAAGAACTACCCATAAAAAGAAAATCAATTATTAAGTGTGTGTATTGTGTTTCATCACTTCCCTAGAATAAAATAAAATACTGGGGGTTGGGGATCCACTTTTACTATTTATAATTTAGATATCTCCCTTAATATAATACAAAAATTAAACATGATATTACCGACCAACCATAAAGGCGGTATTCCTTATTAAGTCAAATTAAGTCCGACCAGCCATAAAGGCGGTAATAGTATTTGAACATAAACCAGCCATATAGGCGGTAATTACCTGTCACCTAAAGACCAGCCATATAGGCGGTGCCACATTATGTCAAATAAATAAAACCAGCCATTAAGGCGGTAATCTTTTATATTTTGAATTATAATTTCCATATTATATTTAAGGGAGATTAATCTAAATTAAAATAATAAAAGCTTCACCTTATCCCCAGCAGAAAATTAACTACAAAACATTAAAGAAAGGTAGAAGAAGAATTACTACTATTACTGAAAATTAAAATACATAAATTAAAATAATATTTATATATACAAAAATAGATACTTCTTATAAAACCAGGGAAAAATTCCCAAGGAGAGCACACCAAATGAAGTGACGAAGAGCCGAATTTATAGGCAAAATCTGGTTCCAGCGTCGCGACGCCAAGAGGTCACGCGTCGCGACGCCAGGTACAGTAACTTGGTCATACGCGGCTTTGACCACGCGGCTGTCGACAACAATAATTGTGACACGTGTCACGCGCTGATTCGTCGCCTCAGATTCTTATCCGATGACGTGGCACTGTTCATGACGTCATTGCTTACATCACGCTGACGTGTGGGGGGCAATTGTCGGCACCGTTAGATCGTGACACGTGGCACCGGCGCACATTAGCATCTCTGTTGTGATGGCGACACGTGGCACGGAGCAAGATAGCAGTATCGGCGCACGTTAGCAAGCGGTGCATGTTAGAAATTTTATGATTGGTCCACGTGTCCACGGCGCACATTAGCAATTCTGGCGCATGCTGGGCGTCGCGACGAGCAAGGCTTCAGCGTCGCGACGCTGAAATGACGATTTTGCCCAATTTTGTCCATTTTGCCCCAAAATTGTCTCCAATGCTTCCTAAACTTTATTTATCTACAAAATAACAGAAAACACATCAAAATATTCACAAAACTCAAGAAACTATACAAAATATTAGGATAAATGAGTGGAAAATATTGATATAAATACCACTCATCACACCCCCCAAACCTAACATTTTGCTAGTCCTCGAGCAAAACATAGAATAAAATAACATAATTAAAATTTAACTAAGCCACTTTCGTAGGGATCACGGTTGCATTTAGCGTATGCAACAAGCCTTTAAACCCCTAGGTGTCCCTAGTGGACGAGTTGTAGTCTCGTGAGGGCTTACAGCAACGATACCCACAAACGTTTTTACAAAAGTAAAAAGTTAGTTAAAACTAATGCACACAAAAGCAAAAAGACAAGAGAAAAGAATAAAGAAGTTAGTGACTATTCAAGTGAAACTTCTACTCCAAGTTACTAGTTGTTTTGTTTCTTTCTAAATTACCGAATAAGTAAATTCTCTCCGATTATTTTAACCATTCTCCATATACACAGCCAACAAAATATTAATCAATTCATTTTTGCCCACAACAGTCACAAGTGTAGTTGATAAGAGAGTAATATTTTTGTCCTAAAATTCTATCAGATTTCACACCTTTTTGTAGCAATGGAATAATTTTTCTAATTTTTTTTTTTGACTTTTTATTTATATACAATACCTTCCGTCTATGTAGCGAGCTTTGGGTCGGTGGCTCCCAAACCAGTTGGCTTTAGGGCACCAGGTGTTAAGATACCCCTACGGACTTAATTACCCAGACTTCAGATATAAATATATATATATATATATATATATAATATTAATTTTTTTTGTAGCATCTTCGATCCATGTAGCGAGCTTTGGGCCAGTGACTCCCAAACCAGTTGGTTTTAGGGCACTAGATGTTAAAACACCCTTACAGACTTAATAACCCGGATCTTAGATACTTTATTTTTGTACATCAGAATTTTTTTTTTTACTCCATCACTTTTTGAGATGCTTCCTCCAATTAAACTAGAGCACTGAATATTACAAACTTTTCAATTACAGCTCATGTCTGTATGTTACTATGTATGTTGATAATACCTGTCAACTGAGCATATGAAGATCCATTTAAGTCAGTTTTATGGAGAATTTCACAAATTAAATAATTCAAAATGAAATAAACAAAAGTTAACTTGTTTTGAAATAGGTTTGAAATATGTCTCAGGAGTGGAAATTCCTTACACAGCTATCTCTCACCAATTTCACCTTTTTAGTCAAAATACAAAAACGCAAAACAGTTTTGTATTTTTTGAAAATTTTTCAAAATTTTTTTTTTTTTCATTTTTCGATTTTCAAAATTTTTTTTTGTATTTTTCGAAAAATTTTGGACTAAAACTTAAAACACAATACAAACAAGTACTATTAACTATACCTCACCCCCAAACCTAAATGAGACATTGTCCCCAATGTCTTAAACAGTAGAAGAAGAGTTTAGAAGATAGTACCTGATTAGTTGAAATTCTACAGGAAAATTAAAGGTTAAGATCCAGATTTATTCGACGCTTCTTACCACGATCATCATCGGACCATTTTATCTTTGAAATGATAGGGTCAACTTGTGGTTCATATGCTAAGAGTTGGTCAATTAGATCCGGAGCAGTTCTGGCATTAAAGAGGAGTTCTTTTATAGGTTTTGACACGAACCCATTTCTCCGAGCATCATCAAGAAACATACAAAGAAAATCATAAAATCCATCAACGTTGAGCAGTCCAAGCGGTTTCTGCTGTATATTCAGGTTCGCCCAAGATAACACTATAAAAATTTCCTCCAATGTACCCAAGCCACCTGGCAAAGCAATAAAAGCATCAGCACTGTTAATCATTTCTACCAGTCGTTCAGACATACCTGGCACGATCAGTTCCTCTCCGTTTGATGATCCAATAAGATTTGCCTCTGCCAAGGGTTTTGGGATGATTCCCAAAACGTGACTGCCTCCTTCCTGTACAGCCTTTGAAATGATCCCCATCAGTCCAAGATTTCCTCCGCCATATATTAAGTGCATATTCCTTGCAGCTAAGACTCGACCCAATTCCTGTGCTGCTTCTACGTATTGTGGTTTAGTACCAACAGTACTACCGCAAAATACGCAGATGTTTCCAACTCGTCTTCTTGAAGTGGCTTCCATTTTTTTATGTATTTCTTTCTCAACTCTGGATGCCTTCAAAAGTGCAATGACGGGGTGAATTTATAGTACCTGAAAAAGGGTGAGTAATAATAGCACTAGTATCTTTCAAATGACGTTTGTTAGCTAAACAACAAAAGAAATAATGAAAGGTCAAAAAGTCTAGATCATGTCTACGAAAATAAAGATAATTACAACAGAAAAGCGAATCAAAGCAATAATTAAGGCAACGGAATTGTGTACGCAATACGCCACTCGCTTGGTATAGAAATCCATTAGGATGCGTCTCAAGAATTAATTCTTTATTCATCCATCGCTAATGAATTGTTTCTCATCTTTGATTGCCAAACACCATTCCTTCTGTCTTAAAATGCTTCGTTTGTGCTTTTCCCTACAAAAAAACACACAAAATTAAAAACTCCACAATATGTATACACAAAATATGAAAACAGAAATTACAACAAATTGCATGGGTTGCCTCCCTGCTAACGCTAAATTTTTCGTCTTCAGCCAGACGTGACTGAAATTCATCTGTTAAGGAGGTTTCAATGTCGTTTTAGATGTCCGATCAAAGATAATCCCGTGAGCGTTGCTTTTGAAGGGTCTCTTCCAACGGTAAAGTGGCAAAAAAAGTTTTGTCTCATTCAGTGCTCGTGCCACCTTTTTAAACTCTGTCGCTCCAGTAGTTCCTGCAAAGAAAGAAAGAAAATCAGGAGGTCTCGTATGGTGCTTGACTTGGAATGGAAGTTCCATTCTGTCAAGCTTCTGGGTGATATCTTTAGATTGTACTCCCCAAAACAGCGATGTTTCTCCTGAATGCTCTGGATCTTTATTAAGGTCAGACATTTGCTCCTCCCTTTGATCTGCTTCTTGTTCCACCTTTTCTTCACAGATGTATTTGAAAATTCTGCATTCAGCTCTTCATCTGTCATCTGTGAAATGCATGCTTCAAAATTGTCAACCTGAGGATGTAAAGAAATGTCAGATTTTAGGTCTTCATCCTCTGATCTGGGTGAAATGATTGGCTCAGGTAGATCTTCTTCAAACATCATTGCAAAATAGTCTCCAAGATCTTCATTTTGAGGATTGAAAGTTTGATCCTCCGTTGTTGGTGCAGTTGGTACAAATAGATCAGCTTCTTCCTCGTCAGAATCAGAATAATAAAAATCAAATCGAGACTTTGCCGGTTCGGGCTCCTGAACTGATACCTCTGGTTGTTGGTACTGCTCAGCCTCCTCCTCTGTTAAGGTGTCATTGTGGATCTCTGGGTACTCGAAGGCTTTGTCAGTTCCATCTGATAATTCTTCTTGAGGTAACTGTCTCGTTTGATATGTCAGTCTCTGAATGAATTCTGATTGTTTTTGAATACTTTCAAATTGATTCTGGCATGTTTCAAGCATTGTATCCAACTTTTCGTCTTGTTTCTTGACCCAATCTTTGAGTATGTGAAGCAACTGATCTTCCTCTGATGGTTCTGATTGTTGATGGAAATCATAGGTAGATGGTGGATAAGATGGAAAATGTGGTTCTGGGAAATGTGATGGCTCGCCATACCATAAAGGATCTTGATAGCTCTGCCACCCTGGATGGTAGTTGTATTCGCAATAATCTCTAGGGTGGTTACCATTACATATGTCACATCTCCCCATTGCGTTCTGTTGAGCAAATGTGGTATTGCTTGGTTCTGGCATCCAGTGATAATTGTTGGGCTGGACAACAGGCCTCAGAAAACCGGACTATTGCTCCCAAATGTGGGGTGTATCTTTTTGTAAGGCTCGTAATCTCTCAATCTCCCAGTAGTGTTCCATTTTTCAACCACCTGAAAAATAAAAGAAAGAAATAAAAATTACAGATAAAAATAAAGAAAATTAGATACAAGTAAATTAGATAGCTTCAAAATTAATAACTCAAGAAATATAAGTCCCCGGCAACGGCGCCAAAAACTTGACCAGCGTAAACACACACGTATAACACAAGCGCACGTATCGTTCAAGTAGTATAAAAATATCGATCCCACGAGGACTTAATTCATAGTGTTGTTATTAATTATTGAATCTATTTATTTACAGATATCTAATTATAGGGAGAAGGGAATTGATTGCTTTGATTGGTTGAATGTGGAATTGCTTAATAAAAATAAAATAAACAAAAGAAAATACTAAGGAAAATAAAATAAACAGACTCAAAAGATCTAGGGTCGTGACTCCACACAATACTGTTAAAAGGATGAATTGATTCTCTTATTTATGTGTACTAATTCAGTTTGCTAACCTGGAACACGAAATATGCAAAAGCCTCTTCCGATGGTCAGACGCAAATACCCAGTATAACCCAATTGAACCATATGTCTATGTCAACCACATTACCTGGATTCATTAAGTTTAAGTTCCAATTATGGCTACCCCCGCCCGACAGATATATTCCTATCCTGTAAGGAAATCTATTAAAGGGTTATTTATCCTCAAGGAAGATCGTGGGCTATTGAATCTAAGGCTGAAACCTAAAATCCCTATGTCTAGTTCATTTTAGATTTACCCCATCAATCTTATTAATAGCCAGTTAATAAAATAGCATTAAGCTTAAGACTCAATAAACAAACTAAAGAACTACCCATAAAAATAAAATCAATTATTAAGTGTGTGTATTGTGTTTCATCACTTCCCTAGAATAAAAATAAAATACTGGGGGTTGGGGATCCACTTTTACTATTTATAATTTAGATATCTCCCTTAATATAATACAAAAATTAAACATGATATTACCGACCAACCATAAAGGCGGTATTCCTTATTAAGTCAAATTAAGTCCGACCAGCCATAAAGGCGGTAATAGTATTTGAACATAAACCAGCCATATAGGCGGTAATTACCTGTCACCTAAAGACCAGCCATATAGGCGGTGCCACATTATGTCAAATAAATAAAACCAGCCATTAAGGCGGTAATCTTTTATATTTTGAATTATAATTTCCATATTATATTTAAGGGAGATTAATCTAAATTAAAATAATAAAAGCTTCACCTTATCCCCAGCAAAAAATTAACTACAAAACATTAAAGAAAGGTAGAAGAAGAATTACTACTATTACTGAAAATTAAAATACATAAATTAAAATAATATTTATATATACAAAAATAGATGCTTCCTATAAAACCAGGAAAAATTCCCAAGGAGAGCACACCAAATGAAGTGACGAAGAGCCGAATTTATAGGCAAAATCTGGTTCCGGCGTCGCGACGCCAAGAGGTCACGCGTCGCGACGCCAGGTACAGTAACTTGGTCATACGCGGCTTTGACCACGCGGCTGTCGACAGCAATAATTGTGACACGTGTCACGCACTGATTCGTCGGCTCAGATTCTTATCCGATGACGTGGCACTGTTCATGACGTCATTGCTTACGTCACGCTGACGTGTGGAGGGCGATTGTCGGCACTGTTAGATCGCCACACGTGGCACCGGCGCACATTAGCATCTCTGTTGTGATGGCGACACGTGGCACGGCGCAAGATAGCATTATCGGCGCACGTTAGCAAGCGACGCATGTTAGCAAATTTTCTGATTGGTCCACGTGTCCACGGCGCACATTAGCAATTCCGGCGCACGCTGGGCGTCGCGACGCGCAAGGCTTCAGCGTCGCGACGCTGAAATGACGATTTTGCCCAATTTTGTCCATTTTGCCCCAAAATTGTCTCCAATGCTTCCTAAACTTTATTTATCTACAAAATAACACAAAACACATCAAAATATTCACAAAACTCAAGAAACTATACAAAATATTAGGATAAATGAGTGGGAAATAGTGATATAAATACCACTCATCAGAATTTCATTATTCAGCTCTTCATCTGTCATCTGTGAACATGCTCCATAAGTGTCAGCCTGAGGATGTAAAGATATGTCTGATTGTAGGCCTTTATCCTCTGTGGTTGGTATGAACGACTCGGGTAGCTCTGCTACTTGTTCCTCCTGAAAGATGTAATTAGCGACCAGCGAATTATCCAAATCAAATTGAAACTCTGCTTGTTCGGGCTCCTGAACTGATACCTCTGATTCTTGATACTGCTCAACCTCTTCCTCTGTTAAAGTGTCATCGTGAAATGCTTGGTACTCGAAGGTTTCGTCAGTGTCATCTGAAAATGTTTCGTGAGGTATGCTATTCTGGTTTTCTATTAATTATCTGGATTGAACTGTCAGTCTCTGAAGCATGTCATCCATCTGTTTGTTGTGTGCCTCGAGCATGTCCATTATCTATCAACCGTTTTTCCTCTGATGAATATTTTTTTTGAGGAAGATCATACATTGGCGGTGGATAAGATGAAGAATATGGATCAGTGAAATATGTTGGTTCTGTGTATGAAGGTTCCTGATCGCTCTGCCACCCTGAATTATAGTGATATATGCACAAGTAGTATAAAAATATCGATCCCACGAGGACTTAATTTCTATGTTGTTATTAATTATTGAAGTTATTTATTTACATGTATCTAATTGAGGTTGGAAGGAATTGTTCATTGGTTGAAGATGGTTTAATTAAATAAATAAATACAAATACAAATACAAACAAAGGAAATTAATAATAAAAAAAACATATATGGTAGTGAATCCGTCCAATATTACTCTAATGGTGAACTGATTCTCATATACATGTGTAATAAATCAATTGTTAACCTGGAACACGAAGATATGTAAAAGCCTATTTCGATGATCAGATGCAAACACCCAAAGTAACCCAATTAACTTATTCATATGTTAATTAAGAAACTCAGAATTCATTAAGTTCAAGTTCCAATTTTGGCTACCCACGCCCGACAGATATATTCCTATCCTGCAAGGAAATCTCTAAGGTGAGATCGTGAGCTATTGAATCTAAGGTTGAAACCTAAAATCTCTTTTCCAGGTTCATTTTAAGTTTACCATAACAATCTTATTGGTGATCAGGCAACAACAAGCATTAAGGTTAAGATTCAATAAACAAGCTAAAACATCACACATATATAAAGAAAATCAATTATTAAACTCGTGAATATTGTGCTTTATCACTTCCCTAGATTAAAAATAAAATGATGGGGTTATGGGATCCACCTTTAATATTTCAAATGTAGAAATCTCACTTTATTATAATATATAAATTGTAAGTGTTACCCAATTAAGTCAAACCAGCCATAAAGGTGGTGTTATTATTTGTCCATAAACCAGCCATATAGGCGGTAATCATCTGTCATATAAAGACCGACCATATATGCGGTGTCACATTATATCAAATAAATAAAACCAATCATTAAGGCGGTATCAACTTTAATCCATATTATTAAATTACAATTTCCATATTATAAATTAATTAAGATTAATCTACCTTATCATATTAAAGGTTTCATCATTCCCCGGGCAGAAATTAACTACAAAACATAAAAAAAAAAAAAAAAAAAAAAAAAAGTAAAAACACACAAACTATTATTACTAAAAATAAAAATACATAATTAAAATATAAAAAATAAACAGACAAGATAAAATCCTCAAGTTCATTAATAGAAACCTCAAGGAAAGTATGAAATTTACAAATGAAATCAAGTTCTATTTATAGGTAAGATCTTACCTCCACCAAACATGGCACCGAAGAATGTTTGGTGGAAGTTTTACAATTGTAAATTGACATTTTCGATTTTTTTTTGTTTTTTTTTATAATGACTTTAATAATTACATGTAACACACTTTGGATTTTTCATCAATTTCGGTCTTGAAAACTTCAGAATTCGAAATTCTTATGAAGATCAAAGTTGTAGATCTTTGAGTCTTCTTTCATCTGGAACTTGAATCACATCAATCCGATATCGGAGTAAACAATTATGGCCAAAATACGAAAATTACGCAAAGCTGAAATTTCCGAAATTGTACTTCGTTAGAACGTCATTTCAAGTTTCCAACCTCCAAAATCCAAATGTCAAGTCTAGTTTTTGCCCTTATTTGTTCCACATTTCGTCCTGATTGATTCCATTGAGTCCCGATTTTATTTTATCTGTAAAATAAATTAAAACATATCAAAATGTTCATAAAACTCGAGAAACCATACAAAATATTAAGTAAAAGGGGTGGTAAATATTGATATATTTTCCACTCATCACACCCTCAAATCTAATATTTTGCTAGTCTTCGAGCAAAACAAACAAAACAAAAATAAAATAATCAACTAATACTAAATTAATCTAAGCCACTTTCATAGGGATCACAGTTGCATTTAGCGTACGCAACAAGCCTTTAAACCCCTATGTGTCTCTAGTGGACGAGTTGTAGTCTCGTGAGGGTTTAAAGCGACGATACCCACAAACGTCAATTAAATACAATCACATAAAAGTTAAAAGAAACAAAATAAACAAATAAAAAAATTCAACTAAAAAGTGAAATTCTTATTCAAGTTAGTAATTATTTTATTTCGTTCTAAATTATCAAATAATTAAATTCTCCTATTCTTTTACCATTCTCCATATACACAATTAACAAGGTATTAATCAATTTATTGTGCCTACAATATTCATAAGTGTAGTTGAAAAGAGAGAAATATTTTTGTCCTAAAATTATGTTAGAGTTCACACCTTTTGGCAATGAAAGTTTATTTATAAACATAAATATTTTTTCCTTTTTTTTCAAGCTCTATCGTTTGACGCGAACCATCACTGCTTATTGAGGCAAGATATCCGGTTACTGAGTAAAAGCTTTATTTATTAAAATAGTTAAGCTCTATTGTTTGACGTGAACAATCACTGCTTACTGAGACAAGATGTCCGGTTACTAAGTAGAAGTTTATTTATTATCTAACTAACTCAAGCTGTATCGTTTGACGCGAACAGTCACTGCTGGCCAAGCAAGTCGTCCGGTCACTAAGTAAAAGCTTGGTCAGTTTTTATTCATCTTTTATTTTTTTAAAAAAATAAATACTCATTTCACTGCCTTTAGGTGCTGGCCCCAATAAACTAGAGAACTGAATATTACAAAATTTTCACTTACACCTATGTTCATATGTTACCATGTATGTTTATAATACCTGTCAAATGAGCATATGAAGGTCAATTTTAATCAATATTATGGAGAATTCACAAATTTAAATAATTCAAAAGGAAATAAACAAAAAATAACTTGTTACGAATTAGTTTGAGATACGTCTCAGAAGCGGAAACTCCTTACTCAGCTATCTCAGAACAACAATTCCAATTGGTTAGTCAAAATGAAAACAAAAATTAACAATAAAACTTAAAAAAAAACGAACTAAACAACAAAACAACTAAGCAAAAAAATAACAACAAAGAAAGATAAAAAACCAAAACTAAAAAAACACAAAAAAAAACTAGTCAACTATCCTCTACCCCCAACCTAATTGAGACATTGTCCACAATGTCTTAAAAAGCAGAAAAAAAAAGTTTAGAAGACAATTTCTAGTTAGCGTACAGAAAGAAAACATGCATCGAACAAAATAAAATATGTAGGAAATAACAAGATAGAGCATGCAATAATCACCCCCAAACCTAAATCTAGCATTATTCTCATTGCAATACAAAATAAAATAAAAGGAAGGGAACAACACTGCCATACAAACTGCTTGATTTGTTAGACACTATTTATTGATGACTCTTGTTTACTGGTAGATTGGTTTGCTTTGCTTTAAATGAACCAAATGTATTTTTTTACAAAAAATAACACACAAAATTAAAAAAACTACAACATGTGTACACAAAATACGAAATTAAAAATAAAAATTGCATGGGTTGCCTCCCCGCTAGCGCTAAATTTAACGTCTTCAGCCAGACGAGTCTGAAGATTGTCCTTCAAGGAGGCTTCAGTGTGGTTTTGGACATCCTAGAGAGAACAATGCCATGTGCGCTGTTTTTCCAGCGTCTTTTTAAAAAATGAGATGGCTAAAAGAAATTTGTCTGACTCAGTGCTCGTGGCACCTTCTTAAATTTCGTAGCTCTGTGCGGTTTTGAAATGAAAGAAAGATATCAGGAGGTCTCCTATGGTGCTTGAATTTGAATGGTTATGCCATTCTGTCAAGCTTCTGGGCAATGTCCTCGATATGTACACCCTAATGTTGTGATGTCTCATCTAGTGTCATGAGATTTTCGTTATGCTCTCACATTTGCTCTTGTATTTTCCCTGCATCTTGTTCCATCATTTCTACACTGACGTATTTTAGTATTTCTTTGTTCAGCTCTTCGTCCATCATTTGTGTGATGCATGCTCAATAAGTATCAATCTGAGTATGCAAAGATATATCTGTCTGTAGGCTTTCATCCTCTGTAGTTGGTATGAATTGTACGGGTAGCTCCTCAACTAGTTTCTCCTCACATATGTTATTAGCAATCAGACAATTATCCAGATCAAATTGAGATTCTGTTTGTTCGGCCTCCTGAACTGATACCTCTGACTCTTGATACTGCTCAGCCTCTTCCCCTGTTAAGGTGTCATCGTGAAATCTTTGGTACTCGAAGGCTTCATCAGTGTCATCTAAAATTGCTCCTTGAAATATGTAATTCAGGTTTTCAGTTAATTGTTCTATTTGATTTGTCAACTTCTGTATGGATTCCGCTTGATTATGAAAATATGCATCAAATTTAGCTTCCCGCTTTTTGAGCATCTCCATCAACTGTTCTACCTCTGATGGTTCCGGTTCTTGATGAAGATTATAAGTTGATGGTAGATAAGATAGATAATAAGATTCTATGAAATATATGGGTTCTGTGTATGAAGTTCTCTGATAATTCTGCTACCCTGAATTGTAGTTGAACGTGCAATGATTGCTAGGGTGGTTACCATCACATACCTCACATCTTATTATTCTGTCTTGAAATGGTTGAGCAAATGTTGTGTTGTTCCTCTCTGACATCCACTGATAGTTGTTGGGCTGGACAATAAGCATCAGAAAATCAGACTTTATCTCCATGATATGAGGTGTATCTTCACCTCTTAAAATTCTTAATGCTTCCATCGCCCAATAAGGATCCATTTTCAACCACCTGAAAATAAAATAAATAAATAAAAATAAAAATAAAAATAAAGAAAATTAGATACAAGTAAAATAGATAGCCTCAAAATTAATAGCGTAAGAAAAATAAGTCCCCGGAAACGGTGCCAAAAACTTGATCGGTGAAATCACACACGTTACGCAAGCGCACGTATCACTCAAGTAATATAAAAATATCGATCTCACGGGGACTTAATTTATATGTTGTTATTAATTATTGAAGTTATTTATTTACAGGTATCTAATTGAGGTTGGAAGGAATTGTTCGTTGGTTGAAGATGGTTTAATTAAATAAATAAATATAAATACAAATACAAACAAAGGAAATTAATAATAAAGAAAACATCTAGGGTTGTGCATCTACCCAATATTACTCTAATGGTGAACTGATTCTCATATACATGTGTAATAAATCAATTGTTAACTTGGAACACGAAGATATGCAAAAGACTCTTCCAATGGTCAGATGCAAACACCGAAAGTAACCCAATTAATTATATTATGATGTTAATTAAGAAACTCTGAATTCATTAAGTGCAAGTTCCAATTGTGGCTACCCACGCTGGATAGGTATATTCCTATCCTGCAAGGAAATCTCTAAAGTGAGATCGTGAGCTATTGAATCTAAGACTGAAACCTAAAATCTCTTTTCCAAGTTCATTTTAAGTTTACCACAACAATCTTATTGGTGATCAAGCAATAACAAGCATTAAGGTTAAGATTCAATAAACAAACTAAAGCATCACACATATATAAAAAAAAAAATCAATTATTAAACTCGTGAATATTGTGCTTCATCACTTCCCTAGATTAAAAATAAAATATTGGGGTTAGGGGATCCACATTTAATATTTCAAATGTAGAAACCTCACTTTATTATAATATAGAAATTGTCAGTGTTACCCAATTAAGTCAAATCAGCCATAAAGGCGGTGTTATTATTTGTCCATAAACCTGCCATATAGGCGGTAATAATCTGTCACCTAAAGACCGACCATATAGGCGATGTCACATTATGTCAAATAAATAAAACCAACCATTAAGACAGTATCAACTTTAATCCATATTATTAAATTATAATTTCCATATTATAAATTAAGTGAGATTAATCTACCTTATCATATTAAAGGTTTCACCCTTCCCCCAGCGGAAAATAACTACAAAACATAAAAGAAAGTAAAAACACACAAACTATTATTACTAAAAATAAAAATACATAATTAAAATATAAAAAATAAACACACATGATACAATCTTCAAGTTCCTTAATAGAAACCTCAAGGAAAGTATGAAATTTACAAATGAAATCAAGCTCTATTTATAGGAAAAATTTTACCACCACCAATTTCTCCACCAAACATGGCATCAAATAATCCACCAAACATGAAGTTTCACAATTGAAAATTTTCATTTTCCATTTTTTTTTTTTTTTGATAATGACTTTAATAATTACACATAACACACTTTGGATTTTTCATCAATGTCGGTCTTGAAAACTTCAGAATTCGAAATTCTTATGAACATCAAAGTTGTAGATCTTTGAGTCTTATTTCATCTGAAACTTGAATCACATCAATCCAATATCGGAGTAAAAAGGTATGGCCAAAATATAAAAATTACGCAAATTTGAAATTTCCGAAATTGTACTTCGTTATAA